>LPNX010957972.1:138979-165708 GCA_001517045.1 Pseudotsuga menziesii | reverse complement strand
ATATATTCTCTTGCATTTTTATATTACCTACTTTTTTTGTAGCTATTTTTTTTTTTCAAAACACTATGTATAAATTTCCCTTGATGGATAGGTATTACGGAAATGTTTAAATGCTAACTCATGTCATTTTTAAATTCATGATTCATAATTTTTATGTGTAATATTGTGACTACATCGATATATATATTGTTCTACTTCAGAGCAAGAAAATACTATCCTATTTACACAACATGAAAACTATAATCCTTGCAACAATATTTCTCCACCTACTCTGTCTAAATAATCTTGCCCTCATCCCAAATGTGCTAATATTAGTTTTCCCCATGATGATCATGTCTTAATGATACATTCAATCTCTACACTAGAAATTGATGACCCAAGACTCAAATAAATCTTTAGCTACTGTAGACCTCCTGGTATTCCCAAGTATGGTTTAGGATACATAGAACAAGCCAACACAGTCATCCCAGACTGTCGTTTCAATAATTCTCTACCAGATGATATCCAAAATCCTTCTATCCCTGAAATGCATAAATTCTTTACTCTCATGAAAGGATGCAAAAAATGGCAAGTAGATAAAGATTGGATGAAGAGAATGATAAATTGGGATCTCTTTTCTCATCCAGATGTAGTAGAATTCAATGCATTAGTCCCCGTAGAACAAAATCAAAGCTTAGAAAAAGAATGGAAATCCTATATGAATGATCAAGATTGTTGGATCTCCTTCTATGAATGTAAGAAAAATATTTCTAAAAGGCAACTAGTCCAAATGATGGACTTTGAAAAGAGAAAAGGAATAGAAAGTCCTAAACATAAGTGGAAAAGTATTGACGGACAACAATTAGAATCCACTTCTACCTTTCCCCCATTCAAGAGTATTCTTCTTGAAGAAGAAGAGAAACAATCTAAAGCTGTCCCTCTAGTTTTAGCTAGAGAAGAATCTCAAATGAGTAATACTGATAAAAGAATATAGATTGTTTCAGAACAAATAAATTGGACAAATGTTGCTTTAAGAGGAATGGCTGCACATACATTTGTCACAAATGATTATGCTCATAGGAGACATATTGATCAGTTGCTGATCACTATGAATGAATTAGTCTCCTCAAATAATTCCCTTTCTCTGAATATTTCAGGAATAAAAACTGAAGTCACAATAACGGCTTCTGAAGACAAAAATCAAAATGCAAAACTAGAAGAGTTACAAGACTCTTATTCTGGAATGACCCATAAATTATCTAAACTTGATGAAAAAATAGAAGATATCAAGTACTAAGTCAGACAAATCTAAGCAGATCTTCCTTTAAAAGAACGATGTAATAGAGAAATCCATCTCTCTAGTCTCTTTACTAAACCAGTTGAAGGAATTTCTAGTGTCTATCATCCAAAAAAGTCAGAGAACAAAGAAAAATTTCTCCTCCATTTTCCTAAAGAAATCACTGAGGCAGATTATGCCCTTGTCACCCAGCTTGCACCAGAATGGGCTTTTCCTGTTAAAGAAATCCTTCCATGGAACATGTCTAGGCCTTCAACTCCAGATTTGTGTGGCAAAGGAAAGTTACTTGAAGTACCACAGTTTTATGAAGAAAGCTACCTAGAGTGGAACATTGATAGTATGTCTGTAGGACAAATCAGACAAGTGTTAGACAGAATGTATATATCATACAGAATTATGTGCATGAAAGGAAAAGGTGAGATAGAAGCATGCAAATGTATTATACAATGTTTTACTCATACTCTAGCCAAATGGTGGGAAATAGAATCATCTCCTGCACTTGTAGAAAAAATGGAAAAGGAAGTATTAAGAGACGATGCTGGAGATATAATTTTCTATGAAGATGGAAAGCCACAAAGTAATATGATTGGTGCTCTTACCACTATGATCTTAGAACACTGGTGTGGAATAGAGCACGAAATATCTGATAAGCATTCTCTTATTTTAATGAACACAAAATGTAAGAGTATGGCTAATTATGATTATTTCCATAGAGAATGGATGCAGCGCATCTATGAGGTAGTATATAGCAAAAATCTGCTATGAAAACAAGTATACCTTTCTACTCTCCCCAGTAAATATGTAGACTATTTTAAAGCCCAAGGAATTTTTCAAATGCACTATGAAACCTACACTTGGGGAGAAAGCTACTCTATTATTACATCTACTCTAGTTGGCCTATGTACTAGCACTAAGGTAAATAAATCTATTCAAAAAATGTCTAGATTTCCTGATAGTAAATCAATATGTGCTAAGTACGAATTATCAATAGAAGATCTGATTTGCAGAAAAAGAAAGGCCAAGAAAATATTGAAAAGAATCAGGAGTGTCCGAAGACCTTAAAGGAATTCTCAGTTTGGTAAACCTCATAATAGGTTTTGAAAGAGAGCACATTACAAGAGGGTTCCTAATACCCATTACTATACCCCAAATGATATAAAGCTGAAAACCTTTAAGGCTCAAGAAAAGCAGAATGCCTCTGTGGACAACCAGGACACCTCGCAAACATATGCCCACAAGGAGAGGCATCAAAGAAAACCAGGGGAAAAGATTCCCAAAATAAGGTTCACAAAAATACTGAAAGAGCAATGGCTTCTAGAATCCCTATTCATTTCAACTGATGTGGCTCAAATATGCATATCACTAATGCTTTCCCCAGAAGCCCTTTTATTAAACAAGAAGAAGTTCATATAGCTCAAGGAAATTTCAGTTCTAGTCCTAAAACTTATGAATTTGAATATGACACTGATGATTTGTCTAAATTAGAACAGGAAGTTCTATCTATTTCTTAGAATTGTCAATGTTCAAACCCAAATCAATGTTCTTACAGCTCTACAGAAGAATCAGAAGCAGATGAAAGCATGGAAGAAACAGAAGAAGAACTAGACAGAAAAATGCCTAAACTAAAAGTTTGCATGGCATCAAGCAACATAGGAGAAGATGCACAAATGCTTGCCAAAATCCAAGCATTACCTGAAGGAGAAATGAAAACATCTCTTCTTGACTCCTTCCTGAAAAATATGATGAAGACAACACAAAGATCTCAAGATGAAACGTCTTCAGCTAAGAAGCCTGTATTTGTTGATTCTTCTTTTGAAAAGAATACCAAATCATTCATAAAGCATAACAGGAATGAAAGATTGCATCCTCTCACAATGAATGATTTAGGTAAAGAATTAAATAATTTGAAAAGAGAAGTTTCTAATCTGAAACACAAAGTTCAAGGTCTTGAAAGTCGATTTTTAGAAGAAAACGCATATAAAGTTGATCTATGGGCTCGAGATGAAATATAGAAACTTAAAAGAGGTGCTCCTTCAGAAGAAATATCAGAAGAGGAGCATTAGAAACCCTTGGTACTGATACATTTAAAAATTCAAGATAGAATTTTCAAGCTCAAAGCTATGATTGACTCTGGTGCAGATGTAAATATGTTGTATAAAGATCTTATTTTGGCCAAATATTGGAGGAAAAGTTCTCATGTTATTACTGGAGTAGGCAATACTCAAATCTCCTCGGGATATGAGATCCCCAAAGCAACATTGTGCTTCGAGCAACATTGTTTGGATATGAAGTTTTTCCTCTTAGATATTCAGTTTCCTGTATTATTGGCACTCCATTCCTTGCAGCTGTCAAACCTTATGGCTCAGCAATAAATTCAGAAGGAAAAGTTGCATTCTTCATCACTCTACCTAATATCAAAATCAGACAAGGTTCTGCAAAAGCTATCCGAGAAACCAAAGTTTTCCTTCCTTTTGTCTCCTCTCTGCAAATTTCAACAATGGTCCAGATTGCCAAGACAATCTAGTAGAAAGACAAAAATATCCAAGAGTTGAAAGATTTGAAAGCAGCTATGAGAATAGAAGACCAATTGAAATTACCATAGGTTCAACAAAAAATTTCACATCTCAGAGAACAATTTGAGACTCAGGTATGTTCTGAAAACCCAACTGCCTTTTGGAAAAACGCTAAGTATTTTATTCAGCTTCCCTATAAAGAAGGATATGAGGGAAAACCTTGTAAAAGCAGAGCAATTCCCATGAATGCCCATTTTCAAAAGTTATGTGAAGAAGAAATTAAAGGACTATTATCAAAAGGACTTATCAGGCGCTTTAAGAGTCCTTGGAATTGTTATGGGTTCTATGTAAATACACACTCTGAACAAATAAAAGGTGTTCCATGTCTTGTTGTTAATTACAAGCCTCTAACTAAAGTTCTTGCAGATGACACATACCCAATCCCTCATAAGTCGAGTCTAGTAAATAGAATTGCAGGAGCTAAGATATTCTCAAAGTTTGATCTCAAGTATAGATTTTGGCAAGTAGCCATTAAAGAGGAAGATAGTTCAAAACAACCTTTAGTGACCCTGTAGGACATTATGAATGGAATGTCATGCCATTTGGGCTCAAGAATGCTCCTTCCAAATTCCATAGGGTAATGGATAATGTGCTCAAGCCATACTTTGATTGGATGATTGTATATATAGATGATATTCTTGTGTTTTTAGATTCAGTCGAGCAACATTTTAAACATCTGGAAACCTTGTTAAAAGTTGTCAAAGAAGCCAGTTTGGTACTATCAAAAAAGAAGCTGAAATTATTCCAAACCAAGATCAAGTTTTTAGGGCATGTTATCTCCAATGGAACGTTGATCTTACAACAACATGCAGTTGAATTTGCTGATAAATTTGTTGATAAAATCCTTGACAAAACCCAGCTGCAAATATTTTTGGGTATCCTTAACTATGTCAGTAATTTCTACAAAGATTGTGCCAAAGATCGAAATATTTTGAATGAAAGATTGAGGAAGGAACTAGTTCCCTGGACCCATGAGCACACGAGAGCTGTGCAAAAAATCAAAGCAAGAGTAAAAACTCTTCCTATTCTCTATGTCGCAGATGATGATCTACCAAATATTGTTGAAACTAATGCCAGTAATGAAGGGTGGGGAGCAGTTCTTAAGCAAGTAAGGATCAAAGAAAATAAAAGGAAGTCAGAAGAAATTTTACAATTTGGTTCGAGGGTTTGGCAAGATGTAGGGAAAAACTATGCTGCTTTAGACAAAGAAATCAAGGCTGCACTAAATGCTGTGCAAAAATTTGAAATTTTTCTGATTAACAAAAAGTTTGTTTTAAGAACAGATGCTGCTGCCATGAAGAAAGTATTGAACAAAGAAGTTAGAAAGGCTAGTGATGCCAAGTTCGCAAGATGGCAAGTTTTTTTTTCAAATTTTGAATTTGATATTGAACATATTAAAGGTTCTGAAAATTGTTTGCCTAATTCTTTTTAGCAGAGAAAATCTCTTACAGACTACAGAAAAACAAATATCAAATGAACCTGCCTCCTGTTTAATCATAGTCAGTGAGTGGAAAAATAATCAGGAAGAAACCAGAGAAATTCTAGAGAGCATGAGCTGGACTGAATACAAACAACAATGGAGACCAACCTGGCAGCTACGAAGCACTCAAGTGTTTGATAGGAACCTGCAGACATGTTCTCTACTCCCAAGGCTTGTACCAGAGATTCAACAGAGGCCCACTTCCACAAGTGCTATTTCAAGTTTGATGTATGACAGAGCACTTACAAAAACTATAGATGCATCACAAGCACTGATATATACTTTTCATGATGTCGAATCTATTTGGCAAAAATTTTCTTTCACTCCCACGATAGAAAATCAGTACTACTGCCTAAATCGTCCATGAAATCTTGGATGGTGGCCAACTGGACAAGCAGACCAATCTTTCCTGGCACTGCTTACAATTATTCAGAATACAAACAGATGTGGTGGGACTTTTTATGCAAATAAAACTATGACATGGCATATGTCTCCCTTCTCAAGTTTGGATCTATGAGAACAGCTCTACAGTTTTCTATCCCTAATTGGTTCTTCAATTGGTGGAAAACATTTGGCATCAACCGAAGTGTAGTGGACCCATAATTCATTGAAAGTGAATATGATGGACATGGTGTGGGACTCAATAAAATAAGAGATCTGCAAGAATCCGAAGTCATGGATGAAAAACAAGTATTTGGTTGTTTTTTGAGTAGCCATCATCAATGGCTAGTATGTATGAAGATTAAAGTGTAGAATCTACAATTACAACCTATTATTATTTGCCAAATACACACCAAAATGTGGGACACATTGTATTATGATAACCAGTATGGTTCAATGTACTCTGATTAATGTCTTTCAGGCTGACTATGGAGTCTGACAGTTTTGTTGTGGGATTCTGTAAAAATATCCACTGTGTAACCTTTAGTCTTTTCAAATAAGTTTCCATGGGATTTGATTCTATAAAATCTCCACTTTGTTCATAAGATTTCTGGACAAATATCTATAACTTGAAGGACTTCTTTGAATTTTGGTGCGGTTTGACCCACATTACAGAGAATCTACCGAAAAGCCAGTAGTAGCTTTACTCCTGTCAAGGACATACGTGTCCCGACATTTCTGAAAATAGGATTTCGCTTGTCTCCTGAATTTCCTATAAATAAGGAATGAAGCAAGTCATTTGGGGCATCGTAGTTTTAGAGGTTAGAGCTCTGCAAGTAAGTTAGAGTCTGAGTGTGGGAAATGAGAAGAAGGTAGCTTTGGCACCTTTGAGTTCCCAAATCTGAGTGTGGGAAATGAGCAGAAAGTAGCTTCAGTGCCTTTGGGTTCCCAAATCTGTGTCCGTATGCTAGATCTTTGTAGATCTATTCTATGTCATAACTATGTAAATCAGGCGTTCTTAATGAAAATAAATCGTTTTCTTTCTCTCGGCTCTTTGGAATATCTGAGAGGAAAAACTTCATATGCAGACAATGTTGCTGGAAGCACAATGTTGCTTTGGGGATCTCATATCCCAAGGAGATTTGAGTATTTCCTACTCCAGTAATAACATGAGAATTTTTCCTCCAATATTTGGCCGGAATAAGATCTTTATACAACATATTTACATCTGCACCAGAGTCAATTATAGCTTTGAGCTTCAAGATGTTGATGTATATGTAACTTCGGAATGTATTCTTCTATGTATTTTATATATTGTAACTCGATGTTTATTCCGGGATGTTTCTATTATGTATTTGAGTCATATTGTCTTACCCCGATGTTCCAATCAGGAGGATTATTAATGTAAACAAGTCTTATCAAGTCATTAGGTAAGTCCCCACAGTTTCGGGGCACTTGAGTTATTATACACTAATTAAGGTGTAGGATCGAGTAAGTAATTGTAAGTTAAGCCTACATGTGAAAGTGTACTTCAAGTGAACGGATGAATATAAATAGAGAGTGAGAGTCTCTCTATTCATCACTTGTGAAATCATCACTTGCTCTCTCAAGTGTGGCGCACTATTGGAGAAGGAAATATTGGGGCTAGACAGAAGAAGAAGATAACTGCTGTTGGGAGTGCATCTTACTGTTTTGGGGTCTTACATCTTGTGATACTATCTTTGAGGAAGTTGTGGGGTTTTCTCAATTTATGGTTTCCCTGATCCAAACTCTTTGTGTCTCTTGTCTCATGTGATGTGCTTATGTTATTGCTATGCTTGTTATTCTCTCAGTGAAAAGATCCTAACATAATGCTAGCTTAAATGTTAAAAAAGCTAACACAAAATTCTATCTTGAATTTTTAAATGTATCAGTACCAAGGGTTTCTGATGCTCAATAGCCAAAACTTTCATAGAATTTAGGCCTTCAAGACTATTAGTATCAAATATACTAATATTTCTGTTTATGTGCTCCTCTTCTAATCTTTCTTCTGAAGGAGAACCTCTTTTAAGTTTCTGGATTTCATCTCGAGCCCATAGATAGAATTTATATACGTTTTCTTCTAAAAATCAACTTTCAAGACCTTGAACTTTGTGTTTCAGATCAGAAACTTCTCTTTTCAAATTATTTAATTCTTTACCTAAATCATTCAATGTGAGAGGCTGCAATATTTCATTCCTGTTATGCTTTATGAATGATTTGGTATTCTTTTGAAAAGAAGCATCAACAAATACATGCTTCTTACCTGAAGACTTTTCATCTTGGGATCTTTGTGTTATCTTCATCATAGTTTTTCAGGAAGGAGTCAAGACGAGATGCTTTCATTTCTCCTTCAGGTAAATCTTGGATTTGGGCAAGCATTTGTGCATCTTCTCCTGTGTTGCTTGATGCCATGCAAACTTTTAGTTTAGGCATTTTTCTATCTAGTTGTTCTTCTGTTTCTTCCATGCTTTCATCTGTTTATGATTCTTCTGTAGAGCTGCAAGAACATTGATTTGGGTTTGAACATTGACAATTCTAAGAAATAAATAGAACTTCCTATTATAATTCAGACAAATCATCAGTGTCATATTCAAATCCATAAGTTTCAAGACTAGAAGTGAAATTTCCTTGAGCTATATGAACTTCTTCTTGTTTAATAAAAGGGCTTCTAGGGCAAGCATCAGTGATATGCATATCTGAGCCACATTGGTTGCAATGAATAGGATTCTAGAAGCCATTGCTCTTTCAGTATTTTTCTGAACCTTATTTTGGGAATCTTTTCGCCTAATCTTCTTTGATGCCTCTCCTTGTGGGCATCTGTTTGTGAGGCATCCTGGTTGTCCACAGAGCCAACAAGTGAGCTTCTTCTTTTCTTGAGCCTTAAAGGTTTTCATCTTTATATCATTTGGGGTATAGTAATGGGTATTAGGAACCCTCTTGTAATGTTCTCTCTTTAAAAACCTATTAGGAGGTTTACCAAATTGAGAATTCCTTTGAGGTCTTCAGACACTCCTGATTCTTTTCAATATTTTCTTGGCCTTTCTTTTTCTGCGAATCGGATCTTCTATTGATAATCAGTACTTAGCACATATTGATTTGCTATCAGGAAATATAGACATTTGTTGAATAGATTTATTTACCTTAGTGCTAGTACATAGGCCAACCAGAGCAGAAGTAATAATAGAGTAGATTTCTCCCCAAGTGTAGGTTTCATAGGGCATTTGAAAAATGCCTTGGGATTTAAAATAGTGTACATAATTACTGGGGAGAGAAGCAAGGTATACTTGTTTCCAGAGCAGATTTTTGCTATCTTCTACCTCATAGATGCGCTGCATCCATTCTTTGTGGAAATCATCATAATTAGCCATAGTCTTACATTTTGAGTTCATTAAAATAAGAGAATGATTATAAGATATTTCATTCTCTATTCCACACCAGTGTTCTAAGATCATAGTGGTAAGAGCACCAATCATATTACTTGGTGGCTTTCCATCTTCATGGAAAATTATATCTCCAGCATTGTCTCTTAATACTTCCTTTTCCATTTTTTCTACAAGTGCAGGAGATGATTCTATTTCCCACAATTTGGCTAGAGTACTAGTAAAACATTGTATAAGACATTTGCATGCTTCTATCTCTCCTTTTCCTTTCATGCACATAATTCTGTATGATACATACATTCTGTCTAACACTTGTCTAATTGTCTTATAGACATATTATCAATGTTCCACTCTAGGTAGCTTTCTTCACAAAACTGTGGTACTTCAGGTAACTTTCCTTTTCCATACAAATCTGGAGCTGAAGGCCTAGACATGTTCCATGGCAGGATTTCTTTAATAGGCAAAGCCCATTTTGGTGCAAGCTGGGTGACAAGGTCATAATTTGCCTCAGTGCTTTCTTTAGGAAAATGTAGGGGAAATTTTTCTTTGTTCTCTGACTTTTCTGGATGATAGACACTAGAAATTCCTTCAACTAGTTTAGTAAAGAGACTAGAGAGAGGTATTTCTCTATTACATCGTTCTTTTAAAGGAAGATCTGCTTGGATTTTTCTGACTTGGTACTCGATATCTTCTATTTTTTCATCAAGTTCAAACAATTTATGGGTCATTCCAGAATAAGAGTCTTGTAACTCTTCTAGTTTTGCATTCTGATTTTTGGCTTCAGAAGCCGTTATTGTGACTTCAGTTTTTATTCCCGAAATATTCAGAGAAAGGGAATTATTTGAGGAGACTAATTCATTCATAGTGACCTACAGCTGATCAATATGTCTCCTATGAGCATAATCATTTGTGACAAATGTATGTGCAGCCATTCCTCTTAAAGCAACATTTGTCCAATTTATTTGTTCTGAAACAATCTGTATTCTTTTATCAGTATTACTGATTAGAGATTCTTCTCTAGCTAAAACTAGAGCGACAGCTTTAGATTTTTTCTCTCTTTCTTCAAGAAGAATACTCTTGAATCGGGGAAAGGTAGAAGTGGATTCTAATTGTTGTCCGTCAATACTTTTCCACTTATGTTTAGGACTTTCTATTCCTTTTCCCTTTTAAGAGTCCATCATTTGGACTAGCTTCCTTTCAGAAATATTTTTCTTCCATTCATAGAAGGAGATCCAACAATCTTGATCATTCATATAGGATTTCCATTCTTTTTCTAAGCTTTGCTTTTGTTCTGCGAGGACTGATGCATTGAATTCTACCGCATCCGGATGAGAAAAGAGATCCCAATTTATCATTCTCTTCATCCAATCTTTATCTACTTGCCATTTTTTGCAGCCTTTTATGAGAGTAAAGAATTTATGCATTTTAGCGATAGAAGGATTTTGGATATCAGCTGGTAGAGGATTTATGAAACGACAGTCAGGGATGACTGCGTTGGCTTGTTCTGTGTATCCTAAACCATACTTGGGTATACCAGGAGGTCTGCAGTAGCTAAATATTTCATTGAGTCTTGGATCATCAGTTTCTAGTGCAGGGATGGAATGTATCATTAAGACATGATCATCATGGGGAAAACTAATATCAGCACATTTGGGATGAGGGCAAGATTCTTTGGACAGAGTAGGTGGAGAAAGATTGCTGCGAGGATTACGGTTTTCATGTTGTGTAAATAGGATAGTATTTTCTTTCTATGAAGTAGAACAATCACCACGTTGGGCTGCTAAGCTCTAAAGAGATATGAGTGGAGAGCAATCAGGGCATTTGACAGACAAGGGAACAAATCCCAAATACGATAGCAGAGGATGTAAGGAGGTATGAAGGTAGTGTGCAGACATGGGAGATGCAGATGGAGGGAAGGAGATGATGGCAGAGGAGTATCCTTCCTGGATATTTGTAGTAGTGATTGCACGCTCCTTAGGGATGCGGGGAGTATAAAAAACCCAATGAGATGGAAATGATAATTGATCCCATTTAATAGTCTAATGTTCAATTTTTTGGTTCAGGGGATCAGTAAGGACTAGAGTACTAGTGTGAGAATCTTGGCTAGGAGAATGTAGAACATCAAGATACATGGTATTAGTGTGGCAAAAACATCCTCTGGTCTGGATAGAGATATTGGTCCATTTACTACGCATATCAAAACCAGTGTTTTTTGATTTGAAGTTTGAGAATATCAGCGAGGTGTTCATAAAAAGAATAGACTGAGAAGTTTGGATAGCAGTCAAACCAAACAGGGCCATTTGACAGAGAAGCAACCACACCACTTATCAAAGAATCTGTGAATTTATTGTGTGTAAGATCTCGAACTGTACAAAGAACAAAAGTGTTCAAGCCTTTATGTGTTAAAGCACTAATGCCTACTCGAATACAGCCTAAATGAAGATACTTAGTGCCACGACGTTGAGCTTCAGGTTGAATTTCTTTTGGGTCTAGAAGTGCAACAATTTGAGTAGTATCACAATTTTCTTGTACTTCAAAAAAAACTTCTTTTACTTTAACATGAATAACAACTTTAAGATGAAACATGTTTAAATATGCATAGACTTGACTAGGGTTGACACTAGGTGGTATAAGCTTCACAATTTGAGATCATCAAAATTGAAATTTATGAATCGGAGTTATTTGTTGTTTTTATATAAAAATTTAAGTCTAGAGTCCCATGGTATTCATAAATTATAAATTTATGAATACCATTTGAGAGAGATGTGTCATGATGTCAGAAGTCAAGAGACATGTGCTCAGCCAATTGGTGAGGCCCCTCTTGGACATTCAATTTTTGGATGTTAGACTGATAAATGACATGTCAATGACCTCAATATTTATAATCATGAGAAAACTAAAAAATGATACATTAGGTTTGTCCCATGGTATTCATAAATTATAAATTTATGAATACCATTTGAGAGAAAGGTGTCATGATGTTAGAAGTCAAGAGACATGTGCTCAGCCAATTGGTGAGGCCCCTCTTGCACATTCAATTTTTGGATGTTAGATTGATAAATGACATGTCAATGACCTCAATATCTACAATCATGAGAAAACTGAAAAATGATATATTAGGTTTTGTTTAACGTATATATGGCCCAACCAGAAATGCATTAGGATGTAGAAATCACATTTATAAATGAATAGTTGAGGGATCTCATTTAGAATTCCATTGTTGGATGTTAGACATAGGATACGTAACATTGGCATGTCGTTTATCACTGTAACATCTGATTTTGGATGTTGGACTAATAAAGCACATGTCAATGACCTCAAAATTGCAATTGGTAGATCAATTTTGTCTTTGACATAGACGTTGCTTTATGTGAACAAATGAAGTTATGTTCCATCTACAAAATGTATAAAATAAATAATGTTTCAATTTTATTGGTTTTGTTCATAACCAAACATTTTTTCATTGTTTTGTTATATAGCTACAAATGGATCCTACCATTTGGAGTTTGTTTCCAATGGAGATATTGGAACTGATTTTGTTGTGGGTTCCTTTTTTGACATTGATCCGGTTAGGATCAATTTCTAAACATTTCCAGAAAATTTTGTGGCAACCAGCATTTACAACTTCTTGGTTGAACAATCACATAACTGAACTTGGTTTTTTTGTTGAAGTCTAGTGCCCATACGAGATCAAAATACTATATAAGTTTATAAATTCTGTAGGCCATACGTCTTTTCTACATATTGCCAATTCATAAAACAATTATTCAATTCAATGCACGGTTGGTTCAAATATTTTTCTATCGAGGTTTTGTTCATTGCCATGTCACAAGTGCTACTTTATTATTAACCCATTCGAAAGATGGTTTTTATATATAGGCGTGATTGAAATTGGAGTGTTTGGTTTCTTCACACTCATAAGCAACATTGGTGATCACAAACATGGATGGATAGTTATTCGTCATGAAGAGAACGAACATGGTTCAAATTTTTTTGTGTCCAACAATGTGAATAGAGATTGCAGAGAAATTGATGCAACTGGATTCATTCCAACCCCTCCTAAAGATGCAGTTTTTTTTAATGGAAAACTATATTGGCTACATATGAGAATCATTTTAGAGGAAGATGCTCTATATTCCTATACTATGTGGTCACTTGACATTGGATTGAGAAAATGGGCTGGTCATGCAATTCATACAAGATGCATCAAATGATCCATGTGTTTGACTATACATCAAAACCAACTACTATGTCTTGTGAACGATGGTAGGACAATTATATGGTCCATAACTGAAATGATAGATCTGAGGATTAGTGCATCTGCAGTTGAAGAGGTGCATGGGTTTTGGATATTTGGAAGATAATTGAGATGAACCCTTTTAGAATTTTTGACACTCCATATAAATACACGTTTTCCTAGGTACCTTCCATTTTAGGCTGTGTGGAGTTTTATTCTGAAGTGTAGGTATGGCAAAATCCTGTACATATATTATGACCTCGACACTTACAGGTTTACTCATGTAGGACCCGATGAAGCATCATTGCTCCGAATTCATCGATTGCCTATGCCAATAGACATCCAATGTACCAACATTGTAATGTCTAGAAATTTTTGCTCTCTAACTCCAAGCATGAAAGTATTTGACGATTTACTCCTTTTTCCTACAAATTGGGATGAGTCATTGGAGCGTTATGGCATGTAAACAATATGCAAAAAGGATGTTTTTTTGCATATTTTGTGAATTTTGATCATCTTTTTATATTATCTACATCCATGTAATCATTAGATATATCTAAAAAATTATAGTGCACCAAAAAATATCCATTGTGGATGTTATGTTTTCTTGTAGTGTATGTATTTTTTTGTTATCATCTTTACATTTCATCATTTTATATTGTACTTCAATTGTACAAGTAACATGCAAAAAAATGTTTCCCTTAGTCTAGAACTTTTAAATTATAGTTATGCCTACAAAAAAAACCTGTGTTTTATAAGTATTTTAAAATAAAGGCATATTTACATTAATCCATCTGCTAACCGATTCTCTTATTTTGTGTTATAGAAATGGATATGGTCCCTGCGATTTGGAAATCTCTGCCAATATACATACTTGAAATGATCTTTCTTTGGTTCCATTTATCTATGATTATCCGTTTGAAAATGGTTTGCAAAGGTTGGAGTCGTATTGTGTCCGAAAACAATTTCATCTCACAATGGAAACACAATCAAATGAAAGAATATGGAATTTTGGTTGGTTTTGGCTCATCTGGTAGACATTGGTTCGTTGGCCATTACATTAGCCAAATAGGAAAATGTTCATCTCGGTCTATGCAACTCTTAAACAACGAATACAAAATTGAATCCACATGTGGTTCAATTGTTGTAGTTTCATCCTCCAGTATCTTATATCGAAAAAGAAACTACTACATCGCTAATCCATTCACAAAGACTTGTACATTTGTAGGGTGTCTTGGTCTTGATGATATGGGTTTCTTTACATTGTTGAACAATTTTCAACAACAAAAATACCATTGGGTAGCATTGAAACATGTTTATACAGAATTTCAAACAAAATATTTTATTTCCAGCAATATTCATATGGAGTGGAGACAAACATGTCCTATAGACAATGATGTTTTGTGGCCCAAAAATCCCATATTGTATAATCAAACAATGTTATGGGTGGATAGTCATGTGGTTTCTAGACATAATCATATATGTATATAAAAGCTATGTTGGATAGATCTTGAGAATAACAAGTGGGGGTTCCAGTTTATTCCACACTCAAATTCAATGTTATCGATTAGCCTAGCATGTTATTGTAATGAGCTTCTTTGTTTTATCAATGATGGGAGAACTACAATGTGGTCTATAGAACCAACAAAAAATCAAAATGATTCAACAAATTCTTCGATAAGAAATGGATGTTTATAAGGTGGATTGCGATGGAGTATCATGTCTAATTTGAACTCGGGCATTAATGGAAAATGTAGTAGATATTTTCCTATTGCAACACTTGATAATTACATGCTCATGTGCAAATACGTCTGTCTTACTTTTGGTTTCTATGAATTCATCGACGCACATTCTAATTTTGTAAGCGAGGATAGAATGTTGGATTCTGCATTATCCAAACTTGAAAATCCAACACAACTAAGTGTTGTTGATCTTGTAGACAACATATCCATCATTCTAAGTTGCCCAAACATGGATTCAATTGATGATGTGTTTTCAATGGGATAATAATATCATATATGGCATGTAACTTGCATGTATGTTATGCAAGTTGACATGTTTGGATAGTTCTTAATCATACTTATTCAAAATATTTCTTCACAACCAACTTTACCGGATTTTTCGCAATCAGTGCTACATATGGAATGTTACTTACCTGCACTTATGCAAATCGACATCTTCAATACTTCATTATCATGCTTATTGGATTTATCTCTTCCGATGTTTTCCAATTTACATTCTCTATGAAATAGAAATTTATCATACATGCCATTTTTTTTATTTTCTTGGATACAAAACTTGAGTACAATATTAGTTTATATCTTGGCGATCTTTGGCAATACAAATATTATAAGATAATATTTGAATAAAGTTCAAAATTTTTACGTTTGTGTTTCTTTTTGCTATACCTATAACATGACTTTGTACACTAATATGGTTTGACATTAACTAATTTTTTTATGTTCATGTAGATATGTCATCAGAGAAAAATAATAATTGGAGCAGTGAGAAGAACTTGATGGAAACATCACATCACACAAAAAACAAATCCTCGCAAAAACACTATAATAAAAAAAAGGAAGGCATTAATAGGAAATGTCGTTTAATATACCAAGAGAATAGTGAAAAAATTGGCAAACAAATAAGAGAACGACATGGTCATTCCTTTGCAAATGTCATTGATTCTTAGGGCGAGCCCACTAAATTCTAGAGCATATC
Source organism: Pseudotsuga menziesii (assembly GCA_001517045.1). NCBI lineage: Eukaryota > Viridiplantae > Streptophyta > Pinopsida > Pinales > Pinaceae > Pseudotsuga > Pseudotsuga menziesii. The sequence continues at coordinate 149,642 of LPNX010957972.1, read as the reverse complement.
TGATATAATGAGGAGATCAAATCGCCGAAGTCAATTTATATCATCAACACCTACATATAGCAACAACTGTAACGAAAGGTTGAATGAAGTTATTGAACCTTTCGTAGATCATACTTCTGGCGAAACATTTTCTGATCATGTAACCAAGGTATAAGGATTACATGGCATTGTCTATATTTGAATAAGTATTTATGTGTACAATATAGATATACTTACATACATGTTCAATGTTTAGATAACTACTCGCAACAATTTTCCGAATCGATCATTTGATGAGCACGAAGAAGCTATGTATACAAATCAAAATGAAACAGTACAAAATGATAAAACCAATATAGCTAAAAGAAGTAGTGGAATAAGAACAATTTCTCTTGGAACAACAAAGGACATGAATTCCAAGTTTATTAGGAATGACTCACATAGCCATGCAAACAATGCATTGTTTACGAATGAAGAACAAAGGTTTCAAATTCAACTCAAAACTAGTTTGCAAATGTCCAGTCTAGCAAGAACTATTTCTGTTGGAACAAACAAGGTATTGTTTCACCTATCCATGACAACAACCATGCATTTTACCTTGATCAAAATAAGGTAGTATTAGATACAATACTATTTCATCTTCGTGTTCAATAATTCAATGAGAAATCGTTTTGAAATTCTAGGATAGTAGCATCCATGGACATAATTGTTGAAATGACATGATATCGATCAATGTCATTCCGTCTTCTGGTGATGATGACTCTCTACAAAATGTCGGTCAAAATTCTGTTGTGTGCAGCCAACCGAAGGACATGGACCTTAATCAGGAAAACAATTCTACACCAATGAATGATCAAGCAATAATTCGAAACCAGATCATGATTAGTAGACTGAGTGGAGATGTAGAAAGGACTATTTTTCTTGGAACATCAAAGGTCTTACTCAGCCTATTAGTACACAAGTTCCATATTTAGATCTTACTAGAAGATTTGACATAATATTTAACAACGGCATTTTCACTTTTTAGGATAATAGCATCAAGGCTCATCGAGGACACAACATTCAAACCCCAACTCATCTGAATGATATGATGGAAACCAACCTTGATTATAATTTTCATGATGAAAGCCATTTGGGTCAGGTTTCAGGTGATGGTAATCGACGAAGGCAAGTCAGGAATCTACATTGTCACAACAACAGAGGAGAGAGATGTTGGCATGTCTCGCCTCACTTTGCATTGAATGGTAACATCCATGCTCAAGATCCAGGTTTAAATATACATACATCAAGAAAAATGGTTGAATTTTTCCAACAAATGTCCTCTTTCCATCAAGCATTTCGTGCCAAAATTGATAAATTGTCAATTGTGCAAATGTGTAATGTTTGTCATGAATCATACCTTGGAATAAATGTTTTCGTCCGAGATGAAGGACCTATTTGTGTGAGATGTAGGCAAGAGCATGGTATCGATCATTTTTCTTGAGATAACAACATGAATCCTGGCACACAACCTCCTATTTTATCAATTTTGACACAGGTTGAAGAAATGTTAATAGCACGAGTAAATCCAATACTACAAGTCACACATGCACGTGGAGCTCAATATAAATACAGTGGCCATACAATTATCTTCCCACAAGATATCATTTCAATTGTTAAGACTCTTCCTCGTCGAATAGAAGACCTTGACATATTAATTGTCAGAAGAGAAGGGCCTCCATCCAAGCACTATGATTGCATTATTAGTAGGTCACGAGTAATGGATGCATTGCATTACAAAATACAGATGGACAAATATTACAGAGATGTTGAAGTTGATCCAACATTAGTCGTATGTTTCCCAGACCATCCAATAGATGTATCCTCTAAATTGCGTTATATCAACTCTGACATAGCTGACTCAGAAGAGATTGATGCAAACATTGATAAATTTGGAACTCATCGACTCAAAATTGATCCTTCATCCTTTATAGCTAGAATGCCAAATGCACAAAGAGAGATAGAAGAGATACAGAACATTCTTAACAAAGAATCTTCTTTGTCAGATTTAGATATGGAATGGCAAAAGATTGGTTTGTCTCCAATAAATGAATACAACATAGAAGGTTTGTTTGACATGGCATTTCCAACATCGTTTCCCATGGGCACTGCTGATTGGTTGCAACCACGTTTGAAGGATGTCTGCTTACATGAGTATGGGTTGCACCTACTTAAATATTGTGATCAAAGGTTTGGAAAACATCCAAGGTTTCGGTATTTTGTATTGAACATGATAATGAGACATCAAATCCAAGGAACAGTTGTTGTATTCATGAAAAAAAACATTGAAGATGGCATACCTACCACAATTGAATATTTACGTAAGGAGCTCATTGAATTCCCTGACACCAAATTAGCCAAACGATTGATGTGTTTTGGTTCATGTCTTAGAGGAATGAAGGCATACTAGAACATATGTCATAGTGAGCTTACTAACATGATATCACAAATCAGTTTCCCAACTTTGTTTTTCACTCTGAGTGTAGCTAATACCAAGTGGCCAGACCTACATAAAGTTATGCCCAATTCTGCACGTGTATCTGCACAAAACAAAAATAGATGGAGAACCGATAATGTTGTAAACTATCCACATATTGTTGCGAAGTATATTCATGAACGTTTCAGTATATTCCATGATGAAATCATTGTGAAATACCTTCATGCTAAAGACTACTGGTACAAGTACATCGTTTCCTTATTCTATTTTTTAATCTAACATGTTAGATTATTACTTGAAATTTTGTTGCAAGCTAATATTATTGAAACATGATGAGTTTCATAGGTATGAATGGAAACCTAGGGGATCAGCACATATCCATGGTTTTCTGTGGTTAGAAGGTGCACCAGACATGAAACAACTGGATTGGACAGACATGATAAGAGTTGATACAACACGACGATACTTTGACAACTATGTAACATCATGGAATCCTCGTGATGCTCAGCACAGGAATTTATCTATTCATCGAACTCCAAAGGAATATCATTGCTTATTGGATACCATTGAAATATTCAATACAAATCCCCTTGATGATTATGAGCAACTAGAGAATCGAGTGTAACGACACACAAGATGCAGTGTTCATTCATGTTTATGAAAAAAAGGTTCCTCCTACATGTGCTGATACAATGCACCATGGGAAATTCAAGACTAGTCAAAAATATTTTTCAATGACAAAGTACACAAAAAATATGAACTTGCTTGCGACGACGACAGGTTAAATGTTCATAACATTCCTCTTCTTTCAATATGGCGTGCCAATGTTGATTTCCAGCCGGTTCTTTCATGTCATGCAGTTTTGAAATACATTGCAAAGTATGCTTCCAAATCAGAGAGAAGATCAGAAAGCTATCAAGAAATGTTGATAAGAATTTCCAATGTTGTTGACTCTGAAATTCCCTCTATATGTGCATATAAAAATTTTATTGCCAAAACAATTGTTGAAAGAGATATAGGATCATAGGAAACCTGTCATATGTTGTTAAAGATTCCTCTTGTTATTTCTAGCCATAGCTTTGTTTTAGTTAATGTTGGCAGAAAAGTATTCAAAAGTGTTTCTTCCAACTTAGATAACAATAAATTTCCAACAGGGTCTAGGTTTCTATAACACTACCAAAAGAGACCTCGATTTTTGGAGCACTTATCTTTGATTGAAACTACATGATCATGGTGTTTTAGTGTTCGATGTCAAAAAGAACTATGGAAGCCAAGAGATACACCTGCGATAGTTCATGTATGGCCTTGGTTCTGTGAGGTTCCTAACAGCAATTCAGATTCGTTTGAGTCATTTTTCCTCAATGAATTACTTCTCTATAAACCGTTCAGAAACATTCAGATTGATATTGAAGTCAACACAGAAATTATTATTCATAATTGGAGGATCCTTAGATATCGAGCTTGGCATGTCAATAAGATACCTTCGAGACCAGATACCAACGAAGAAGATGACGATACACATCAATATGAAGTGATTCATGAGAATGAAATGGATGAGTGGGAGATGTTGTCACATCTTGTTCCTCCCAATACTGTTCAAGTTTCAAAAATTGATACTCTTGGTCGCAAAGACTTTGACTTGATCCATGCATGGAATAGTACTACAGGTTCAAATAGAAACTTAGAGGACCCAACAGATTTCATAAAAAATGCACGCTCAAGAGTATCCATACCAGATCTCACACATTCTAGGTCGGCTTCTCCATCATCATTTTCTGATAAGCAACGTCTTTGTTTTGAAACTATTATTGAACATTTCAATGAAGGACCTAATGCAAACCCGCTGAAGATGATAATTCAAGGAACCGCAGGGACAAGAAAGTATTACCTTATACATTGTATTGGACATGAATTTTCAATTCATTCCATAAATGGAAAAAATCCTTTGCTATTGCTAGCACCTACAGGAGTAGCTGCTTTCAACATACGAGCCAAAACAATCCACTCGGCCCTTAGAGTCCCTATTAAAGACTTCAAATCTTTATAGGGTCGGTCACTTTCTGTATTGCAAGAATAAATGCAATATGTCACACACATTTTAATTGATGAAATGAGTTTCATTGGGCCAAGGTTGTTCATACAAATTGATTCACGTCTTCGGGAGGCATTTCCTGAAAAAAGGTCAGCTCCTTTTGGTGGGATATCATTGATTCTTGTTGGAGATCTTGGGCAGTTTCCTCCTATCAAAGATAAAACATTGTACGTAGGAAACACGGCTGAAAGGGTCTTATGGAAAGATTTCAGAAAGGTTGTTACATTGGACATGATATTTCATCAACAAGGCACATATCCAAATCAAGTCAAATTTAAGAGGTTGCTAACCAACATCAGAAATGAAAACCCAACAGTGGATGATTGGAATCTTTTAATGTCACGAATAGATGCAAATATGGATGGTACTGAAAGTAATACTTTCAATCCAGAATTCCATTTGTTTCGTACGAACAGCTTGGTAGATGTACATAACCGATGTATGCTAAAGTCACCTGGAATTCCTATAGGACAATGTGTTGCTGAACATACAAAGAATAAAGATTTTACTGACACTGATGATGACCAGCTTCAACAAGAAGTGCTTTTATGTCTTGGTCAGTGAGTGATGTTGACGTGTAACTTGTGGGTGGAAGCAGGGTTGGTAAATGGAGCACTTGGGACAATTCAAAACATTTTTTTCTCTAATGGATCTAAACCACCACAACTGCCAATATATGCTACAGTCTCTTTTGATGATTACATTGGCTTACCATGGGACATCAGATATCCCAAAATTGTTCCAATAGCGCCTATTGATAGAGGAAATCGCAAGCAAATCCCATTGCATATGGATTGGTCTCTTACCATACACAAATCGCAAGGTTTGACTTTACAAAGGGAAACCATTGATATTGGTATCGCAGAGAGGCAAGGTTTAACTTTCACAGCAATTTCAAAGGTAAAATCTATTGATGGTTTATGAATATCTCCACCCTTTACATTTGAAAGGTATTCAAAGATGTCCAAAAGTGCATATGCTACAATCATGAAGAAAGAAGAACAACGGTTGGAATCCTTTTCAGCTTAAAGATCACAACTATTAGGTTATTAGGTAACTTGATTGTTTATTGTATAGATATTTATATTGACATGTTTTGTTGTTATTATTTGAATTAGTAGCAAGAAATATAGATTGCAAGAGAGCAAACCAAATTACAAATAGAAAGAGTTTAATCTCTATTTATTCATTGTCTTTTCATATAGTTGTCAAGAATTTTTTTTTCCTATATGTTAACATACACTTTTTCAATATGTTCAATTACAATTCAATTTACAAGCATTTGTTAAGCTGTATTACGACATAAAAACATAGTGGCAACCATTATTTTTTTTACTAATTTATTTGGATTTTTGTTCTTCATATTCTTTCGGTATGTGTTGAAAGAGTAAAGATATAGTTAGTTATCTATTTTTTTTCATAATATCCTTACAAGTAAATGCAATTTTTTTAATTGAGTTTTATCGATTAAATGTGAATGTACTGATGAAATGTGCCAGAAAAACAGTATTGAATGATAGATTACGAGATGACATGCCAATGATTTTAACATATATAACCATGACCATGCATGTTACCATTTTATGCAACTTACGTTTTGTTATATTGTATAATTTAATTATTATTGATATCTTAGAATTTTAGTGCTTATGCCACATTTCCTCCAATGTTGTTTATTGTATTATTTGGTTATCATGATGTTTGAATTCATAAAACCATATATGTTTTTATTTTCCAGATCTTTGAGTCAAATCCAAATAAAAAATGGACGTAAAAAATATCAAACATCATCCAACAGTATGCATCAGACACCTCATAGATGAACCAAGGTTGAGATGTCGATTTCATATACATGTTCTACATCCTGGAAGAGGAAACCTTTCCAAACCAGAAATTCAAAAGGAGATAGGGAAGAAATTTGGCATTACTGGTACACAACAAATATTTATTACGGTTTTTGTACATATGGACAAAGATCGTCAAGTTTTGGGTTGGTATATGACAAGCTTGAGGATGCAATAAAATATAATCCTAACCACAGATTGGTGAAGAACGGAATTCATGATCTTGGCAAGAAAACCCAAAAAAATACTAAAACAAAAGCAAAGAAAATTCATGGTATCATGCCAAGAAAATAAAAAGATTGTTGAGCCACTGTCATCACCATCTTTATATGAAAAAATAGTGAGAGTGTTTTTTCTTTCTATTCTCATCATTGTATTTATTCACTCTATCGTTGCATGTAGTTATCTAAATGTGTTGAAGATATTTTATAAGTTTGACTAATAATTTGAATTTTGATTTGTTCCTAAATAATTTGTGGTCAAGCTATATCTTATTTATAAGTAGTTTAAATAGCTTTCTGTGCTGGTTCAAATAAATTATTTTTATGATTTGTTATGTTTCTGCTACAATATGGTAATGTTGGTTGCTGGATTTTTTTTACATGATGCCATTAATTAAATTGTTTTGTAGCAGTTGGGTTTATTTTTATTTTGAATTTTTTTGTCATTTTGAAATTGATGAAGGGTTATCTTGGATTCTGATGTTCATTGGTGCTTATGGTGTCTTCTGCCATTGGTTCATGGTTATGTTCTACTATGTCTGTGTTATGCAAAGAAATTATTTTTATAATCTATTGTGTTTCTGTTGGTAGTAACTATGTATTTTTAATGTTATTTATGAGTAGTTTAAATAGCTTTGTGTGTTCATGCAAAGAAATTAATTTTATGATTTGTTATGTTTCTGTTGCAATATGGTAATGTTGGTTGCTCTATTTTTGTTACATGATGCCATTAATTAAATTGTTTTGTAGTAGTTGGGTTTATTTTTATTTTGAATTTCTTTTTGCATTTTGAAATCGATGAAGGGTTATCTTGGATTTTGATGTTCATTGGTGCTAATGGTGTCTTGTGACATTAGTTCATGGTGATGTTCTACTATGTTTGTATTATGCAAAGAAATTATTTTTATAATTTATTATGTTTATGTTGGTAATAACTATGTATTTTTAATGTTATTTATAAGTATATTAACTATGTTTGTGTGTTCGTTCAAAGAAATTATTTTTATGATTTGTTATGTTTCTTTTGCAATATGGTAATGTTGGTTGCTAGATTTTTGTTACATGATGCCATTAATTAAATTGTTTTGTAGTAGTTGGGTTTATTTTTTTTTCAATTTCTTTTTGCATTCTGAAATTGATGAAGGGTTATCTTGGATCATGATGTTCATTGGTGCTTATGGTGTCTTCTCACATTGGTTCATGGTTATGTTCTACTATGTCCGTGTTATGCAAATAAATTATTTTTATAATTTGTTATGTTTCTGTTGGTAATAACTATGTATTTTTAATGTTTTTTTTAGTTAATTGAAAATGTATCTGAGCATTTGGATTTTACTACCACTAGAGTTTCTAGAGATGATTCTCCTATGGGTGCCATTTTCAACATTGGTTCGTTTGATATAAATCTCTAAACATTGTGAAGAGCTATTGTCCAAGACATCTTTTGTTAGCGCTTGGAAAAATAACAATATAACAAAAACTCGGCTTTTAGTTGAACTATTGGGACAGTATCAAAACCATTTTGTATATAAGTTTATCAATCGTATAAGACATACATATTTGTTGCATGTCCCTTATCCAGAATATAGATATACGATTGAATGTACAGTTGGTTCAATCATTTTTCTCTCAAAATATTGTCCTCTACGAGGGCATAAGGATTATTACATCGTAAATCCATTCATAAAGCGTTTCTCAAATATAGGAATTATTGATATAGGAGACTATGGTTTATTTTCTCTGATAGGCAACGCTGGTCAACAAAAACATGGATGGATACTTGTACGTCATCAGCATACTGAACACGATCCTAAATTTTTTATCTGCAGCAATATCCAAAGAGTTTGGAGAGAAACAATTGGTGTTGATTGTGAACTTACTGCTCCTAAAGATGTTGTTTTTTATAAAATAAAAATTTATTGGTTGCATGTGAAAATAACTTTTGAAGAAGGTGCCTCATATTTGTATAGACTGTACTCACTGAACATTGAAATGAATATATGGGGTATGCATTAAATTTACACAGGGTGTAGGAAATGATCTATGTGTCTGAACTTACACTGCAACCAATTGATATGTCTTGTGAATGATGGTTTTACAAGTATATGGTGCATAGATGAAATCCAAGATTTCAAACACGGTCAACATTGCGTTCAACAAAAATATAGTCATTTCGAGGATGGTAGAGGGTTAAGATGGACCCTTTTACAAGGTATGACAAGAAATAGAAATAGACATTGTTCATACTATCTACCATTTCGAGCAGTTGGAAATTCTATATTGATGTGCATAAATGCTGAAATTCCATTCATATACTATGATATGGAAACTTGCAGTGTTACTCATTTAGTAGTTGATGAAAGATCATCTCTTCCAAATCAACGTCTACCATTGCCAGCAAACAATCAATGCAGTAAGATTATCATGTATAAGAATTTCTTTCCTCTAACTCCAAGCATGGTTTTATTCAATGATCTTCTCCCATTCCCTTCGACATTGTTTCAGTCCCTATAGGATTTTGGCATGTAATTCAATAGGTTTATGAGTCTTTGTAAACAAAACTATGTTTTAGTTTTTGCACTTTGTCCAAATTTTGGTATGTTTTGGTTTTAAATAAAACATGTCTTCAACCCATGAAGTTTTTTATAAAGGATATGGAAATTTGGAGTGGCTATGTTTGATTTTTTGCTTCAAATCACTATTTTTATTTCTTTTGATCTAAAATAAACAGATTTATTTACTGTATAACATCAAAATTTATTGGCTATATCAAGAATTTAATGGAAACAATATTTTACATCTTTTAAATAGTGCAACTAATATTACATATCTTTCCCTCACACACTAAAAGATTGCATTATCAAAAAATGAATAAACGAAGCATTCGATTTCAACTCGGTATGAGAACAAACATTGCACATTAAAGAACACATTTTAGCACTTGAAATAACAAAGATATTCCATAACTGACGATAATGTAATTTATGATGACTTTCTGTACTAAGTTGACGTAATGTAAAAGGTTTTTCAACAATTGCATATTTCAGTTGCTCAAATTACAATTTAAATAATCAATACAATATTTCACTTTCTCAAGTAACAATTTAAATTATATATGTAATTGTTGCAATTAAATTCCTAGATTTCCTGACTTTAACAATCCATACATTCATTTACATCATATTCATGGATGCGATGCTTAATATTATATTGAAATTGTTACTTTTTGTATTCATTTAAGAATTTTATTTTTTTTATAAATATCATGAATAATAAAATATATGGAACTGAAATTGTTTAGAAAATAATTCAGTTTCACATTAAATACACATCAATTAAACAAATGTTGCAGTATTTGAGTATATGAAAACATTTCAGTACAAACATTGCAGATTATATAACAATTTTTCCCACTTGAAATAACAAAGATATTTCATATTTGCTCCACAATTGACATTCACACCTTGTTCAAATGAAAACAACATAACTAATGATCATGTAATTTATGATGACTTTCTATACACCACATGTCACAAGACACCATAAGCACTAATGAACATCAGAATCCAAGATAACCCTTCATCGATTTCAAAATACAAAAATAAATTCAAAATAAAACTAAACCCAACTACTACAAAACAATTTAATTAATGGAATCATGTAACAAAAATCTAGTAACCAACATGGTCATAGAGCAACGTCACAATTCAATTTAATGCTCACTTAGTATGATAATCCACTATAGCACTTCATAAATTAAACATATATTTGTCTTATTAAATTACTTTTAATGTTGTAATGCAACGAACCACATTAATTAACATAACCATAATACAATATATTCATATGGAAACGATGCAATCGAACATAACCCTTCGTTTATGTCAAAACATAATTAACACCTGAAAATATCACTACACCTAATCATTGTGCAACATTACAATGACTTACATATTGTCACATTACCACATTACTCAACATAGCCATAATGCAACATGGAAACTATGTCGCATTGTGACGTTTAATACCTGTTATGTTACATTACCGACAT
>LPNX010957972.1:64803-138851 GCA_001517045.1 Pseudotsuga menziesii | reverse complement strand
TTACGACATTAAGCCATGGTTTATTACAGTGTTTGGTTGGTATATGTCAACACAACCAAAGATGTGACACATTAATAATGTGATAGTGGGCGTTTAATAAGCGTTATGTCACATTGTTATGTTTAACACAGTTTATGTTACATGAGAGACATTCATCAAGGGTTATGTCACATTCTGATATTTGTCTAGGGTTATGTCACATTGCGACAATGCCCAAGATGTGACACATTAGTAATGTGTCCTTGGATGTTTAATTATTATAATAAATTTATTTTTTATTCTTTTTATTTACACGTTAATTGTCAATATCACTATATAACATCAATATATATATATATATATATATATATATATGTGTGTGTGTGTGTGTGTGTGTGTGTGTGTGTGTGTGTGTATATTGATGTTATATAGTGATATTGACAGTTAACGTGTAAATAAAAGAATAAAAAATAAATTAATTATAATAATTAAACATCCAAGGACACATTACTAATTTGTCACATCTTGGGCATTGTCGCAATGTGACATAACCCTAGACAAATATCAGAATGTGACATAACCCTTGATGAATGTCGCTCATGTAACATAAACTGTGTTAAACGTCACAATGTGACATAATGCTTACTAAACTCCCACTATATATATATATATATATATATATATATATATATATATAATTGAACTATGTTATTTATAATTAATTATGATTTTTTTTATAAGTTCAATTAATGTCATATATATTAATAACAGTTAATAATTTTGATTAATAAATAAATGGTTTGGATTTTAGATTTTTTCAACTAAATATATTGCTTGTCATTAAATAACTATTAAAAAACTATAATTGATTATAAAAAAAATTGTTTTGGGCATCATCATCATTCAATTGAAAAAAAATCTCTATATACAACCATAGTCTTTGTTAAATCAAATATTAACCATGAATTAAAAATAATCAAATGCTCATCATTCAACTTATCACAATCTATAAAGTAATCTAATGGTTATGTCTCCTATGCATTACGATATAACCCTAAGTGTTATGATATATAATATTATTGTGACACATTAATTAATTAATTAATAATGTATTTATATTTGGATTTGATTATAATTAATAGTATTTATTTAATAATAATATTTAAATAATTAAATAATTCTTATATTATAATCAAATAAAATATTAATTTATCAATATTAATAATAAAAAATAAAGTATAATAATTAATTGCAACATAATAATTTATTATTATTTTGGAGATATGCCTATGGGCCCACCCGTTACTAGCAACAACCACATTAAATTAATTAACGTGTCTGAATATGCTGATAGGCGTAAATTTAGGCACATACTTTTTATATTAATGTTTTCTCCTATGGTATGTGCTTAAATTTATGCCTATCGACGTATTGAGACACATTAATTAATTTAATGTGGTTGTTGCTAGTTTATTGGTGGCATAAGAATGATAAGTTCTTAAGTGATTAAAGAGTTTATTTTATTAAAAAACATTATAAGATCTTTATATCATATTTAAAAAATATAAATTATATCTATTTTTATTTTGAGAAACAAAATATAGTGAATCCATAAATATTATTGTAAATTTTTTTTTATTTTAATTGTATCTAAAAGGATTAGACATTTTGAAGTATAATTTTTTCTTTAAAATTAAGGCTATCATAAAAGCAAGCTTAATTGTATCTATCATAGACTCAAAGTTAAATAAATCTATATTAATTAATTTATAATCAAAATAACTTAAGTCAACTTAACAAAAACTAAAAATAATTAAAAAAACCTTTCATATCCAAAAGTTTCTTTTACATCTTATGACTTAAAAATATTATACCAAAAATGTATAAATGTAAACCATTTTCCTAATGATTATGGGTTTTTTCCATCAAATGGAAAACAATCCATTGGTGATTTTGTTAATATCCTTAGCAAAGTCTCTACTTGACTTAATTATATATTTTTAGTTGTATATTTTGGTTATAAAACAAATATATACCATTTTCGTTAATGATTTTGGGTTTTTTCCATAAATGGAAAACCATCTCTGAGTGATTTTGTTAATCTCTTTAGCAAAGTCTTTCCAATTGTATATTTTGTATATTTTGGTTATAAAACATATAAAGAATGAATTGATAATGTTGATAGTTTCCATATTAATAATAAAGTAAATCTCATAATTTTAAATAAATTAATAATATTTTTTTAAATAAAAATATTATTAAATAAATTTTTATTATTAATTTGAATAAAATTTTTATACTTTTCTAAATAAGATTTAGTTGTTCTATTTATTTCAAATAAATAGAAAATCAAGAATTCAAAATGTTGAGATCTACATGTTTTTTTATAACATTTTTAATATATACTTAAGGTACATATAATATTTATAGTCCATTTTTAAACAAATAATATAAGTGAATATAAGTAACAATAATATTAGCAAATATAAGTAACAATAATATTAGTAAATATAAGTAACAATTACTTCATGTAAAAAATAATTGGTAATTCTATGTATTTTGTTGTAAGTAAGAAGACTTTCATTATGTTTATATCAAAAAAGAAAATTACAACCTTGAGAATTCCTTCTTCCATCAATATTTCTTTCTGACCAACTACTCCACCCAAAACCCAATTAGAGAGACAATTCCTTGAGGGTCTGTGATGCCACGGGTCTATGATACCCAGAAAGTTCCTTCCTAACAATATTTACAAAAAATCCTTCTTGATTACTAAAAAAGAACTACTCTAGACCACTAAAATATCGTACTAGAAAAAACATATAATCTTCCAAGCACAAGGCATGAATGCCTATGGAAACCATTGAATTACCGAGACCTTCAACTGAGATCAATTATAATAGAATATAAAGAATATTGGGGATGCGTCCTTATCACATGCTCTCTGCAATCGGCTTCTGGATCACCACAGGAGGCGGAACCATGGGAGCTTGAAATCCCAGCCCTTTCATGAGAATGTCCACTTTGATATTTAGTTGTTGAATTTATGAGGTAATGGATTCTCGCCATTGATTCGATTGCACTTTTGCTTCACCAGCCTCCTTTGTGTCCCAAGATGACTGCCCGATGAGATTCTTCATAACCCAGAAAAGGGCCACAATCCTCTCCTACATAGTCAGTCTCCCTATGATATGGTTGCGGTCAAGGATCCAGTCCTCTTCCTTCTGACATCCTTCATGAAGTGTGTCACGATCGAGCTCTTCCCACAACTATTTCTCTGTTTCAATTATTCTTTGTTGAATCTCCTTAGGAAGCTTGAGATCAAACATTCTAGCCTCCCATATTTCCTTCTTATGGGCCCTTGATGCCCTCCCAAAATCCTCCACCTGGATCGAGGAGCACTTCCCTTTCCCTTTGTGACCTTCCATGAGGGTGCCACTCCACCTTCTCTGAGACTCCACTGGATATCACAGCCTCAACCTATCATTAATTCTTTTAATAAAAAACACCAATAATAGGTGGCTTATGATGATTCTCTCGTTACCCTTGATGTCCCTAAATAGTAGTTTCCCTATAAGTAACTTCATAACAATAGTATAGATCATGATGTTAGCATTCAGTCCATAGTTCGGAGCAAATAGTTCCTACATAGGCATCTGAATTTTCCCTTTCCTCCTTTCATTTCTACATGTATGATGATCCTTCGAAAATATAGAGTTCTGATGATGATTAGAAGCAGATTTAAAACCAGATCTCCACACTTATGTCTTAATCATATCCCAGACATGATGAAAGAATTTCACCGTGAATCCATCTGGGCCCGAGGATTTTCCTTCTTTCATCTGGAAAATTGCTTCCTCAACCTCAATGAGGATTATAGGTTTCATCAATATATCATTTTTCTCTTGATTAACTAGGGATGGGATGAACCTAGTTATTTTCTCAATGTCTCCCCTCTTGTCCTGCCTTGGTTCAGACATTATGTCAGAGAAATCTTGTTTCAAAGTGGTTTCTATTTCTTCCCTGGTTTCCACCCTTTCGCCTCTCTCATTATTAAGGGATAAGATTTTGTTTTGCATCCTACGATGAATGACCAAGCATTGGAAGAATTTTCTATTTCTCTCCTCCTCATTCAACCACCAATTCCTAGATTTTTGTCGCCAGAGAATTTCCTCTTGCTTTTTCCCTCTCTTCTAGTCTGGAACAGAGGTTGAGATATTCCATTTCAGAGTGGTGGAATAGCCTTTATTTATTCCAATATACTGGACCTCCTACAGGAGGAATTTAATTTCCCAATTCAAAAATTCCCCATAAAGGCAAAATTCTGGAAAAAATGTCTTTACTAGTTTTGACCCAGGGGGATTCGAATGGATCAAGAGGGTCTCGAATTTGGTAGTGAATAATGTGTGGAGTCTTAGGACTCTTAAATTGAATCTATGATATTTTTATGGCATGTCATATACATATTCAACTCGAATTTGGCATGATGGCAAAAATGGAAAAATTACTAACAATTTATGTTGCAATTCCCCCTAGGGTGTGGGAAGAAATGGATCTCCAAATCCTAAGAAACCATCCCAAATTTAAAAATAAAGTATGGGGACTGTAATTATACTTCATTTACTGTCATTATATGTGGTTAAGAGTTCTGCAATAGAGGATTAAAGCTTCATATTCGAATGCCTAATTTCAATGATATTTGCTTAAGGGAAATAACATAATAAATCTCAACGTCGACTCATAAATGGTGCATATAATGGTTCAGAACATAGAAATATGGATATATAACATTTAAATAATTTCAATAGCTCACTAAAATCATATAACATTGACCCAAGTTGCAATATACATTAGATACACAATCTCCATTGAAAAGGAAAATCATCACATGGAAGCTAGTCATAAGAAAGCTTCGAAATGTGGACTTTTGCATATGTATTTCTTCTGATTTCTAATTACAGAGAATTTTAGCATGATATTAAATATCCATACATCATACATCATATCTTGGGAATCAAATGAACTCAATGGGGTGCAACCACCATTCACACTAGTGTGCCTTCATAGAAAAACATGGAAATATGGAAGTGAAAATTGATAGAATGGGAGGAGAGATGGGTCACAAACAAAAGAATTATCCTATATGAAATAAAACACTCCTTGAAGCTTCAAATGAGATTTCTAAGTGGCCTCTCCCATGTCCAACTTGGATGAGAATATCACTCACTCGAAATTGGCTCACTAGCAGGGTAAGTGTGCACTCACCGTGCAAAGGACAAGCTAATGCTCTCCAAGTGCCAAAGGAAAATTAAAAAATGACCCAAATCCATTTCCATTCCTCATTACATATTATTATAACCCTCATAAGTTACTCCAAGGTATAATTCATTCTGATAGGATTCCTCCACCTCATCCTTTATGTTTAGTAACCTCCATGCCACTTGGCCTTCTCCTCAACCCTTCATCTTCCACCAAATTTGAATGGTTTCCTCTAAATCCAAAATTTAGCATCTTCGTGGATATTTTTATCCCTGTCATGTCATATTTTTCATATCTCATAAATCAGGTCTGACTTGTCATAGAATCTTCCATCATTGTTGTCATAAAGAGTACAGAATCTAGCTCCACATGGTGCCTAGTTTCTTCCTAGACTCTTCCTCTTCTATGGGGAGTTAATACTAATCACACATTCAAATAATTGGGTTCATGATATGTAATATCATGAATCTTTACCTTCCAAGAACCTTCCATCACTTATAATTTTGAATTTTGGATTAAGTCATGGCATGTGTAAGGAGGAATCTAGCCACCCAAGGCTCCCATGGACCTCCAAATGTCCTTATGAATCAATGCCATTTTATTTTCTCCATATTTATTATTTTTATGACCAAAATTATTGTTTAAATGATAAACTAAGGTTCTTGTGGGTCCCATATCCCCCTTATCACAATATTTAATGCCTCCTCCCCCAACCTAGGGAACTAGTAGGTGGGTGAAACATTGTCAACTAGTAGACCTATTGGAATGGAGACGTGACAGTCCTCCCCACCCAATATTTCTTGTCCTTAATAAATTCCAATTTTGGATGCTACAAAATTTTCTCATCTTCCCAAGTGGCCTCCTCACTATGCAAATCATTCCATTGTACCAAATTTTCTTTTATTGTTGTTCTTTGTAGTCTTCTCTCCCTTGTTCTCAAGATTTTTTTTGGAATGAGAAAAACTTGAACTTCATCATCCAAAGGTGGTAAAGTATTTGAAACTGAAATTTGTTTCCCTATAACCTTATTTAGACAAGAAACATGAAATATATTATGAACTTTGCTTCCCATGGGAAGCTCCAATTGATAGGCCACTTCCCCAACTTTTCGAATCACCTTGTAGGGACCATAAAATATTGGTTTGATATTTTCTGAACCTTTACCTTTTACGGTGGTTTTTTTGTAGGGATGAAACCTAAAATACACCAAGTCATTCACTTGGAATTTTCTTTCCATTCTATGTTGATCTGCATATTGTTTCTGCTGATTTTGAGCAACCTACATGTTATCTCTCAAAACCTTCAAAATTTCTTGACTTTCTTCAATCCAATACTTAGCATTTGGAGCTCTAATATCACCAAAAACATGGTCAATAAAATTGGATGCATAATAACCATAAAGTGATTTAAAATGAGACATGCCAATGGACATATGGAAAGTAGTATTGTAACAAAACTTACCCAAATGCAACTAATTTATCCATGCTTTTTGCTTCACACTAACATAGTTCCTCAAGTATCCTTCCAACTATTGATTCACCCTCTCTGTTTGGACATCAGTTTGGGTATGATATATTGTGCTAGGTGTTGAATTTGTCCCCACCATTTTGAAGAGTTCTTGCCAAAATGCACTAAAAAATATGCCATCTCTGTCACTAACAATGCTCTTAGGAAGCCCATGCAATCTGAAAACTTCTTTAAAAAATAGTTTATCCACTTATACAGTAGTGTAAGTAGTAGTAACATCAAACAAATGATCAAATTTAGTGAGTCTATCCACCACTAAAAATATGCAATCCTTACCAAATAATTTGGGCAAACCAGTGATGAAGTCCATAGAAATGCTCTCCCATTTTTGTGTTGGAATTGGAAAGGGATGTAATACCAGCTAGATGAGTGTGCTCCAATTTATTTTGTTGACTTGTGGGGAATTCATTAACATGCTTCAGAACATCATCCTTCAATTCTTCCCATGCAAATCTTTTGCTCAACATTTGGTATGTTTTGAAGAAACCCAAGTGACTTTCTAGAGGAAAATCATGAGTTTTTTTGTTTATTTCCTCCTTAAAGCTTGAATTAGGGACCAAATAGATTCTAAAGTTGTAGTAGATGATTCCTTCCAATACCTTATACCTATCATCATTGTTAGTCCGATCCAAAATTTCACAAGAAAATTTATCTTTGGGATACTCTACTTCTAATATGGCTTTCCAATTTTTTGCTACATCCATGAGAGAAATAGAAGGTCTTATAGATAAGGAATCAGCTACCACATTATTTTTCCCCTTCACATATTCAATATAAAAGTCAAATGCTTGAATCTTACTCACCCACTTTTGCTTCCTTTCATTTAAATCCTTTTGAGTGAGGAAGTACCTTAACCTATTATGGTCAGTTTTGACTACAAATTTGTTTCCCACAAAGTATTGTCTAAACTTTATCAAAGCATGCATTATGGACAACATTTATTTATCATAAATGGAGTAAATCCTCTCATGTAGCTATAACTTCCTACTATCAAAATCTATTGGGTGTTGTCCTTGTTTTAGGACTGCTCCAATGCCTTCCCATGATGCATCACATTCTAAGACAAATGGTTTAGAAAAATCAAGAAATGCTAGAATAAGACAATTGCTTATTACCTCCTTGATTCTTTGGAAATATTTGTATCCCCTTCATGCCATTGGAAACATATTTCTTTGTCAAATCGGTGACAGGTGAAGTGAATTGGGAGAACCCCTTCACAAACTTTCTATAGTAGGTGCAAATTCTAATGAATTCTCTTAATTCAGTGAGACTTTATTAAAATTGGAGTCACAACAGTCTATGGATCAAGACACAAACTTACAAGAGATTTCACAATTCAATTTTACTCAGAAATGACATGAAACAATGCAATAAGGAGTTGCAGCAGTATAATTGCTATCATTAATCAAAAGTAGTGATACAATGTCATACAATGGCATGGATAGCCATTCAATTCGAATCCGAGAGAGTTCATTTGAATTCAGTACATGAGAGTGTCTTAGATGTTAGATAGACAACACTTAGAACATTAGTTAACCACTTAACCTTAATTGACTCTAACTGAATTGGAGGTAGTTTAGATTGAGTCTAACTGAATAGAACTCAACTACATGTTAATCAATAGGTGAGGGTGCATATCTAAATTCATTTAGGTGAGATCAACTGAACTGAACTGAACTAAGTCACCAAAAGTAGATGGAAGCACCTTTAATCACTCCAGCTAACTACAATTTACCAAAAATAGGAAAAATAATGAGGGTGGCACCTTTACAAATTTAGTTTAACTGAAAGTAGGTGAAACAACCATCAATTAACTAATTTGGGGTGCTTATGTCATGCAGACCAACCTATATTTTCTACTTTATTAAAGGAGGAGGCTCATTTAGTCTCCCTAATTGAAGGAGAAGACTCAGTTAGGCTCCCTAATTGAAGGAGGATGATATAGTTGATGATGTAGTCACATATTTGAGTCAATAACTTAGTATAAGTGGTAAATTAGTCCAAATAAGCTAAATAATGATGTGTGGGTTGGATAATGAATCCACCACCCCCCCCTCCCTTAATCTATACTCATGTGGAGGAGTAAATAAAATATAGGGCCCCGATAACAAAGGCCATAGTTCACCCTTTACAAAAATTAACTCTAAAGTGCTCAAAAAATTCTAAGTGAGGAAAAGAGGAAAAACCGTGTGGGAAAAATACCTTGCAGCCAAACTTCCTGGATGCATGCACTGGCTGCTCCCTTGTACTCTGCCTCTCCTGAAAAAAGGGAAATGGAAGCCTGATTTTTGCTTGAAAAACAAATATTCCCACCAAAAAACATGAAAACATATTCAAAAGTGGCTTCCAATCTATGCTATCTCTTGCCCAATCATAATATATAAATCCTAGCATGTCTAGTTCAGAATCAACAGCATAGTAAATGCCATAGGATCTAGTACCCTGCACGTACTGTAGAATCCTCTTGGATTCCATCCAATGAATTTCATGAGGATTCTGTAGATACCTTGATACAAAATTCATGAGATAACAAATTTCAAGCCTTGAATGTGTTAAGTAGAGAAGGCTTTCGATCAATTGACGGTAAAGAGTAGAATCCACCCATGGAGTAGTTTTTCCCTCTTCAAGACTAATTCCTGAGAAGAATGGGAAAGGTTCTGCCTTGCAATCAGCCATATTAAACTTAATTAATATATTTGAAGCATACTTTTATTGTGTCACCATAATCCCATTAAAATCTTGAGCTATTTCTAGCCAAGAAACTTCCTTAGTAGGCCTAGATCACTCATCTCAAAAGCTTCATGTATAGTCCTTTTTATGAAGCTAATTGAAGAAAGAGTGATTCTTGTGATTAGTAGATCATAAATATATAGAACTGTAATCATAAAATTAACTTAATATTTCTGCAAGTACACATTTGGATCATAATTATTTCTTTCAAAGTTTTGTGATAGCAGAAAAGAATCCATTTTGGTGTACCAAGCTCTTGGGGCCTGTTTTAAGCCATATAAGGATTTATGCAGCTCGCAAACTAATGCTGGATTTGATGTGTGGCCTTCAGGATAATTCATGTAGATATCTTCTTGCAGGTATCCATGAAGGAAAACACTTCTTACATCCATATGGTACACCTCCCAGTGCTTGGATGTAGAAATGGCCAAAACTAACCGTATAGAATCCATTTTTTCAACCAGTGCAAAGGTCTCAATGTCATCCACTCCTTGGACTTGGGAGAATCATTTCTATACCAAATTTTATTTATATGTTTAGGTTTATCCATATGCATCAAAATTTTTCTCATAGACATATTTTCATTGAACAAGTATCCTCCTAGGTGGAAGGGAAACTAGCACCCAGGTTGCATTTTTTCGAAGAGAGTTAAACTCTTCATCCATTGCAGCTTACCATCTAGGATCATTCTGAGCCTGATAATATGGATTAGGATCAGATCCAATCATCATGTATAATTTATTAGACAACAAACAATCATTTGAATTGCAATAGAGAGCTATACCTGCTCTTTGCAAATCTAACCGAGTTGTCCTTGGATCGACAGGATTTACAACATCTAACACGACAGAAGAGAGAGTATTTTTGGCCCATTTTGGTAGATGAGTGGGCTCATTTGGATATTATTTAGAACCTTATATATAATTATCATTGATATCAGACATCAGATCTGAAATATCAGAGCTCACACTTCCATTTTCATCTCCAGAATCTTCAGTAGAATGAGAGGGAATTTCAACAGCCTCTTCCTCTACTAGTTTCACATCTTTGAGAGGTTCTTCGAAGCAGACACTTCTCTCTATGAATATATTTTTGGTTCTGATATTCAAGAGTTTTTATCCATTTGATTCCTTTGGATACCCAATGAACATGCACTCAATACTCTGTGGTTGCAAATATTTGGACCCAAATATTTGGAGCCATGAGGAACCCTGTTATGAACGTAGGAAGAAACATTCATAGATTCAGCCCAAATATTTAGCTTCAAGCATGTAAGTTGTCATCTCTTTTAGAGCCTGATTTTTCCTTTCCGCTACACCATTCTGCTGAGGTGTGTAGGGAATGGTGTGCTTAATCTTGATTCAACTTTTAGCACAAATTTGCAGTAGATCATATTTGATTTATTCACCTCCATTGTCATATCTAAGAGCTTTGATCTTTCTCCCAGAAGCATTCTCAACAGAAGCCTTACAATCTATGAACTTTTCAAGGAATTCATATTTTTTATTGAGAAAATAGACCCATGTGAATCTAGATAGGTCATTAATGAAAGTGAGCACATACCTTGATAAATTCATTGAGGTTGTAGGAATTGG
Organism: Pseudotsuga menziesii; assembly: GCA_001517045.1. Classification (NCBI taxonomy): domain Eukaryota; kingdom Viridiplantae; phylum Streptophyta; class Pinopsida; order Pinales; family Pinaceae; genus Pseudotsuga; species Pseudotsuga menziesii. The sequence continues at coordinate 127,761 of LPNX010957972.1, read as the reverse complement.
ACCGCTGATATCATAATCGATCAACCCCAAAATACATGTAGCTTAGATTTCCTTTCCCCAATCAAATTTATGCTCAGGATGCTTGTTGACAATGCATCCTTTGTAGATCCCTTTGGAGGATTTAATTGTAGGGAGGCCTTCCAACATGGAATTATTTTGAAGTTTCTGCAAGTATTTGAAATTTAGATGTCCAAACTTTTCATGCCACAACTTGTTGATCTCATTCCCATGAGTCAGAAGGGTGGTAGGATTTGCATCAGGCACAAATTTGCAGAAATCATAGGTCTTAGAAGAATGATTCACTATCCCTGTAGCAATGAGTTTTATGGATGCAATTTCTGAGATCTCCACATAATTTGCACTGAAAGTAAATCTTTTGGCCAAAATTGTGTATGTTATTTGATACACAGACAACAATTTTGAAGCTAAAGAGGGCACACAAAGAACATTATTGAAGTTTCCATGTTCTAGTTTGATAGTACATTTTCCCTTTGATATGATTTGAGAGTTGTCTCCTATGTGGATGGAGATGCACCTGTTGGAGTCTAGTGTGGTGAAGGAGTCTTTGCATGCTACCATATGGTTCAAAGCACGAAAGTCAATGATCATAGCTCTAGGATTTGAAACATTAGCCATTAGAGCATGTGCTCTTTTGGGCTGATTGTTTCGATCTTGATTATCCTTCTTCCTTGCACCTTCACGAAGATTGATGTTGTTCTTCTCAAGGAGAAGAGTCATTTGATCAAGTTTTCTCTTCATGCAAGAGATTTCAGGATGAAATCCTCTTCCAAAATAAGAACATTTTATCTTTTCTTTTCTTTTCTTTTTTGGTTTTTCTTTCTTGAGCACGAGGGCTCATCCAGTTGCTGGTTTTTCTCATTTGGCTTGGGAGGGTCAAAAAAAATTTTCTCCTTCTTTTGCTTCCCTTTGACATTCGAAGGTTTGCATCCTCTATCAAACAAGGCTTGATATTTAGAGGATTTGATGATTCCCATTTGGAAAATCTTGTCATGATCATTGGTGAGAGACTCAATGAATGCATTGAGGGTCAACATCTTCCAATTCAACAATGTAAGCTTTCCGGTATGAAAGGTGGACACAAAAACAGAGTAATATGGGCCAAGTTTTGAAAGGATGAGTTGATCATCTTCCTTCTCAACTTTACACTGCTTCAATTGGAGCACCAGGTGCTTAAAATTGGTAGAGGTCATTCATGGTTTCAAATTTTCCCAGGTTTAGAAATATCAACTCATTCTCCATTCTCAAGTCATCTTTCTTATAAAAAAGAGTAGCAAGTTGTTCCCATATCTCCTTGGGAGTCTTGAATCCAGTGAGGTGGAAGAGAATATCCTTTGAAATTGAGAGGCACCTAAATCCATATGCTTCATCAATCTTATTCCAATATTTTGTTTTGTCTACTAGTGCATTCGGATCTTGCTCCGTCCCCATGGCGACTCTGTAAAGTCCTTTGGAGTGCAAATGTATCTCAATGTCCTCCTTCCACTGATGGTAGTTGAAAGGAGTGAGAATATTGCTTGAAGATGCCACTATGTTGATGTAGTGAATGCAATGAAAGTTCTTTGAGAAACTTGTAAACACACAAAAAATACACAATAAGGTCGAACAACCTGTACTTTTGGAGTTTTCTTCACACCTAGATTAGTCAATCAAGCAAGCTTGATCAACAAAGTTGGGCTTCCAGGAATTATGTAGTAAACTCTCTGCTTCTGGTGCAGAGCTGGAATGTTTTTGAGATTTGTTTGGGTGTGTTCTACTCTCTTAAATACACCTAATATTTAATTATCGACTGGGGTTGGTAGGTTTAGAGTTGCTACAAAATATATGCGAAGGTAGAGGGGTTCCTAGGGTGTTGTAGAAACACTTTAATAAACAAAAGGTTGAAAAATATTTCAAAATGAAAAACCGAGTCAAACTCCTACAAATTTAATTATTAATGTGATTAAAGCAAAACATCATACTAGAATAATATTAGACTACTCATTATTTAACTCTTTTTCTTCTTAATCTAAGAATGGGAAAACTTTCATAAACAACTTCAGAAAATGATAAAGGTCTAATTTATGAATAAGTGGACAAAAATAAAGAAGCAAGTAGAAAACTTAATAAAGAAAACTTAATTAAGAGGACTTCTCTAATTCTCTAACCTATAAGCATTTTCAGTAAACATACAATTCAAGAAATAAATCCTATGCTAGTATCAATCTACAAAGTATTGGTATATTTTCCAAAAATTAACATGTCTAACCCTAAGTTCAATATAAAAAACGGTGAATTAAATTGAACCAAAGATATAATTATCAAATATTACAGCGATGATAAATGAGGAAATCAAAGACAAAAGAAACAAATCAAATCATAATTCAGAAACATACTTTGATTGAAAAGAAATACAAAAAGGGATTTTAATAAGTACTTTAAAAATAATCTAACCTAAGGTCCTAGAGGTTGATGTAACTATTACCTAATTACCAAAACATAACAAAATTCAAAAAGCCAAAGAAATAAAACTGAAAACAGGTTAAAAAATAAGTTAACACTAAAGGTCGGATGGGAGGCTGGACGACAGTCTGGAAGGAAGGTCTGAATGACAATCCAAACACACATTCCAAATGAGAGGCTGTATACAGAAAATAATAAAAACAGACCTAAATGATTTAATTATCAACTAATTTTGTGCATATGAAAATAGGATGCATAAAGGACAGAATTTAAACCTAATTAACAATTAAAAATAATCAAAAGGAATTACTAATCTATGGGTATGAAGATATTATTTATATTATAAAATAAAACAAACTAAAACATAGCTACTAAATCTCAAAACCCTAATTACCTGGTCTACCTTTACTTATCTATGCAACTAATTACTATATAAATATGATCTTTTGCTCCTCATATAAATTTGACTATTCGTCCTAAAGATGGATCTTGGTATGGATTCAAAACGTCGATAGACTATTTTTCCTACTGCGGTTTCTCGTAGACCCTTCGATAGCTGAACTAATTTACAGTTTAGACAAAAAGCAGTAAAACTAATCTCTAACTATAAATTATACCTAAGACTGACATAATATTAAGCACTAACTTGAAAGAAAAGATAAAAGGAAACTAGAAGTAAGCTATATGTGGATGGTCACTTTAATTCTAGAAATGAGAACTACATTAACAACACAGTGTGAATTAACTACGATAGATACATGTTACAGAGAACAGAGAAACAAATATAAACAAATTGAAAATAAAACTACTTATCTGTGATGAAGAGATAACAAAAACTCATACAGAAATAGAAACCATGAATTGTCGAGGGGTCCTCTCAGCAATCACGGGTAATGCCTGGCGAATGCTTTCACACGCAGTCATAAACAACAAGGAATAGAGATTCTCTTAAAAAGAAGGAACATAGTTACAATCTTCTTCTCTCAAAATAGACTAACTATCTACCTAATGGATTGATCAATCACCTATCTCTCTGCATGGAGGTGTTTATATACACAGTGTTTTCAAGAGATTGAGAAAGTCGACCCTTTAGTGGTCAACTGCTCTTCTAAATTTAGTCAATCATAAAAGGCAATAATTGTTCATAGGCCAGCGCATGAGAATTTTCCTCCTTCAGCATGATCATGGCATCTTCAACATGAACATGGCATTGTGGTGAACAGGGAAGAGAACACATGGCAGGTTTGTAGAATGAGGGTGTTTCTTCAATTGAACGTGTGGGCTATTGATGTGGTAATAAGCAACAACATTGTGATAGTGACAATCCTCTAGAATGTCCCCTCCTTTGAATGCATGAGTAGTGAAAACAGAATGGCGAAATCAATGCACTGGCGATCCTTCTAGATTGTTGATTATGCTATCACCTAGGCACGTGGTCAACAAAAAGGTTTGCATACTTCTTCAATGTTTAATGCTTGATATTGGATGTTAACAGTGCGCAGCCTGATTAGCAAGCTAGACAACGAGCTGCGTGATGAGATGGACACCTATTGCACACATTCGGATGAATGGTAAGCTAAATGCATTTTGTTTATAAATTCACCCAAACATACTACATAACCTGCAAACAAATACACATATTAATTAATATATCGAATATGCTTTAAATAATAGAATTTTAAGTCAATAAAGTTGTAAAAATAATGTTAATAACCAGAGTTGTGTAAACATCAAATTCATTCTTACCTCATGCTAAATAACGATCTGCATGACATAAAATACACAAAAGATAATAAAATATGCATTTAAATGTGTTATTTTAATGCCAAAAATGATAACAAAATGAGGCTCAACATTCCCCCAAACCAGAGAAATGCCAAGTCCCATTGAGCAAAGAAAAATATAAGAGATCATACTATCAAAGCGAACTTTGAAATGTGAGCCAACAGCAGGCATATGCATGAATGAGAGAGTTCATAAAGTTTATAATTAGTTCAACCATGTCCAAAGTAAAACTTTGGACAAGTTGAACATATGACACAAAAGGTATAAAATTAATCATTTGATAGTTTACATACATGATTGAGTAAAAGGATAGGGTTACTAACAGTGAAATGATAACTAAAAAACTTTAAGGTCAAAGCATTCTCATGGAGGTGAAAACAATTTCCCAAAAATAGAATTTGGTTAGAAAATTTTAGTCATAAGTGCTATAATATCACCAAGTTTAGATCGTCATGTGGTATTTCATTTGGATTATCCTTCGATCCTTCATATAGTCCTCCATATTGATCTCCTGTAAAAATATACTTCACGATAAAACCAAGCTCCATTGCTAATTTATCTTGAAAAACACTTATCATTTTGTCAGAGAAAATAGATCTATCATAAATAATGAAAATAAAAATAGTCTAAATTTTAAAAACAGTCTAACTTTTCCTGATCCTCTCCCCCAATCCAAAGGTATGGTGTGTCCTCAAGCCATGAGAAAGAAGATTTGATTGTTCCATTTAAAAAGAGTGTTGTCATGCTGTTTTATTATTTTGTAGAAAGAAAAATTAACTAGTAAATGGAAATGATTTAGATATGTATATTCATGAAAAATATAACAGTGTTTAGAAAGACCGCTTAAATGGTGATAAGATAACTGAAAACATGACATAGGGAAATCTAGTCATTTGTGTCTGTTGACGGGTGTATTCGACTAAGCCTACAATGGGGGAAAATAACCCAGTCCGGGATCCTTAGAGCAGGCTCCAAGCTGTTTGGAATAGTCGCTCCCGACAGATTTAAAGGCTCTGTTGGCCTGGGATCCTAGAATACTAATGGTTACAATTAATGCTACTGATAGTCAGCGTTAGTCCTATGCTTATAATTACAAAGATTAATCCAAGTTATATATTACAAGAATCACAAACTGTTAAGTATAAATAAAACAATTAACTCTAAATACATGAATAGAACATAAACCTAGACAGAGTTCGTATCCTACAAAGTCATGTTATAATTATATACACATGTACAGTAATTACAAAAAGGATAATCTGAATGTAATTAATAAAAAGATCCGACTCAACAAGGTTCTTCAGATAGTACAAAAGCAGAAAATAAATAAAATATAATTCTGATCTAATTCCTATCCTGATCAGGAGCAATAATAAATTTAACCTGTAGCTGACTGATGTTGATAAAGATACTGTATGCAAACATTTGTTGATATTTAAAGACATTCAAATATTACAAACTCATACAGGCATCGTTACACGCTATGTAACAATAATATCAATTATTAATTACAAAACATGACATACCAACACAGTCGAAAACAGGAACAGTCGATACCTTATAAATAATATTTGCACAATTCATCAAGGAAATTATAACAAACATCCATGATATAGGAGAGCGAATAGCAAAACTAAAAGATATTATTAACCATATATAAAGTTTTAAAACTGTAAATATGTATAAAACATCACCAGTCCAAACGTTGTAGCTACTGACAGCTAACTGCCTAGAAACACAGATAGAACGAACCAACAGTTTTGTTCTCGCCTTCCCAGAGTATCGACCCCTATCCTTTTCACTATCAGCCCCTTAAATACATTTTAAATTTCCCAAAATACCACTCTCTAAGAGCTAATAATAACTAACATTGCAATCCCTAACTGATGTCACATAAAAATGACAAGTGGAACATGTCATTTTTCAGCATACGCACAACTATTCAGCCCATCACAGGAGATCGAGGACATAAACAAGATAACAACACCTGTAAAACAGTCCCTTCAATATTGATTCGTTTCCGGATATAAAGGGATCATCCATACAACTGAAATCCTCAAAATCAAGGAAGAGAGATACCATCTGCGATATAAAACAAAAGAAATATAATCAAAATAATATTAAAATAGGAACAAATAAAATCATTAACAAAAAAATTCAACATAATCAAATACTTGAACTTGATCAGCAAAACATCAAACCTGATATCAAAATAACACGCCACCAAAACACTACAAATTGACCGGAGCATTAAAAACCTGGATATTAACTCCACTTGACTGACTTGGTGATGGAGCCTTAAATTGAATGAGGGCGATCTGAGCGTTGAGCTCACGCAACTTTTCCTCACTCTTTTCATTCTCATATTGCAATTTAAGAACCCTCCTTATGAGTTTGTTCTTATGATTCTTCAGTCGTAACAGATGCTGATCACTTATATCTACTTTTGCCTTTAATTTCACATTATCAGCTTTCAATAAATCCCGACTTGCTACTATTTCATTCATCTTGTCCTCCATTCGACGAACCTTGTCTAACAGACAACTAATGAACAGAGGATGAATAGTTTCCCCATTTCCACGAGGAACAGCCGAGGTTGTTTTAACAGGCTTTTCTTTTACCACAGAATCAGTCATGCGATCAACTTGCACTTCCTGAACTTTCTTATCCACTGCTGGAGGACTATGATGATCAAGGGTGACATCAATGTCAGGCTCAACAGGATGAACATCTACAGACAGAGAAGTATTTTCAGAGATATCTTCAGCAGTCACAGGGTGACTTTGACCAGCTAGATCAGCAACAAACTCATGATGAACCACATCATCATTAACAGGTGAAGGAGCAGTGATTTCCTCATCATCAATCACAACCGTTTCGACTGGAAGCTTATTACTCAGGGGGTTTTAGCCATCTTGGCTTTCTCCATACTCCTGGTTAGCCTTCTAACCAACTTGGATTTGGGTAATTTTCCTCAACGGTTTCTAATTTTATCACTACTGTTTGGTGGAGTAACGGGTGACAAAGTTGAAATTTTCTTCACATGCCTAGACTGTAGGGAGGTATGAGGAATGTTCACTGGATTACCCAGAGGTGATTGAGAGGGTTCTGCACTCTTAAGGCTAGGGTTTGATGTAGATTTGCTCAGAGAAGTCGAACCTGAATCTTTGTGTTTGCTACAGTCATCAGGACTATCAAACATGCAATGACAAAACTCTGAGAAGCCATTTGACTCAATAAACTGCTCCCATGAGCAACCCGACTTCATCAATTCATTCTCAATCAACATATGAACTAGCCTGTGGTGAAAAAGACTATGGCTTACATGTTTCGGTCCCTTTTTTATGGCATTTGACATTTTAAATAAACTGTGCAGAAGATAGTAAGGCAAATTAATGGGAAACCCTATGAAGACAGCCATTAAACGAAGATGGTATACGTATGCCGATGACAATCGACCTTCACAGGTTAAATACCGATGAATTAAATCAAGCACAGGGTGCCAATCTTTCAGGAAATACTTACGTGCAACTCCTGTTCGAAAGGAAACTTCTTGAGTCGGGTTCTTTAACAATCCTCTCCATTCTGTAATCTCCATTTTCTGGTATTTGAACCACTTCTGCCCAGACAGAGGCAGACCCGTTGCACTTGCAATCGACCTCTCATAAACCCGAAAGCACAAGTCACCAACCTCTGCTTGGTAATTAACCAGGGACAGAGCAAAGACTCTAGTGACTTCTGGATTAGAATCGGAAAACTTCTCAAAGAACGACAGCCACCCGACATCCTTAACCTTTTGCAAAATCCCAGGGTTCGAATTCAACAGGGTCAATTCGTAGGGTTCAACCCTCATGACAGGGGCCATCACTGATCATTTACAAATGCGTAACCATGCACAGAATACATGCCACCACTGAGCCAAAGACAGAAAACCAGGTCGTGAGCACTTGGAATAGAGACTCAGCAGCACTAAATAATGCACAGGATAAGCCATATGTGAATGCAAGCGAAACCCCTGCGGGTTCAGCATGATCGGAGCCATCAACACTCGGAGTGATAAACACAAATGACGGTTGAAACCCTGGAAAACTGATGTTATCACAATCTACCCTGAATTAAATGACAAGAGAGCTTGGGATGTACGTATAACAGGTGCTCCACTGGTAGACAGCCACGACAAGGACTATGTACCAAAGCTTAGACGTGGAGGATAGGGTAAGTACGAGTGTCATAATAACACTCTGGATTCGTGATAGGTGTGGCTCGTGCCATAAATCATTCCTGATGAAACCATAATACATGCGTTCCCAATCATATATTTGGCCCATTCATCAAAGGTGGCGAGGAATCATCAACCATATAATTTGAAAATGAACCATTTGAATATCATCATATACCAATTAATATCAATATAAATAATGGTTTACAAACTTTAGGATATGGCATACGAGACAGGTATCTAAGCTTCAATGGAGTAACAAGGATTAAACCTTTGATCACCATAACTCAACTTTGCATGAAAACCATGGTAACACAACCTCATTAATGTTTCTAGCAATGAAATCAACGAAACTGATGTCTAATGTTTTAAGGGAACCTGCACAACTAGGATATACAGCATCAAGCATAAAGACCATGAACACTCATGTGTCAACCTTCCTAGTCAACGTTCATCCAAAACAGTAACTCTGAAGTAGTAATTTCATCGATCCAATATGACCTGCAAAGGTTATTCAAAAATATTGAATTTCAATAAATAAGTAGCTAAGGAAAGATCCTCCTTTCAGTAGCTGAATTTATCCCTTTTAAAATTTAAACATTTCATCAAACAAAATAGGATTTTGTTTGATGAAATAATGATTTTAGAAGGCTGTTGAGCAGGGGCACAACATATGGCGACTTGCTGGATGAAACAGTTATCTCTGTTCATTTACCTGAAACCATGCAAGCAAAGAAATTAAATCCTTAACATAAGTCATTGCACAGATAACACTATTTTAACAACTCAACCAAATTCAAGAATTTCATAGTTCTAGACATTACCAGCGAATTACAGTTTCAGTTATTTGTTTGGCAAACATCAGACTTCTAACAAAAATCAGTCCTTAAAGAATAAAACAGCAAATGGTTCAGTCTTAAAAGATAAAATTTCAATACCATAAGCATTGCCCTGCTGCCAGCAGGCGTCCATAGCCTCGACAGGGTTACTTTAAAACCCACAGACTGCCAGTATCCCATCTACTAGTGAAAAGTTTACAATTCTGGGCAAGATGAATTGTTACCATTATCTTCTGTTTTCTTTTTTATTTCATTAGTCATGAAGGCCATGATTCAGGCTTGATAACCCGGTAGTAATCATGTCAGTCACCAGCCTACATGACAGTAAAATGAACCGGCTCGTGATGAGACCTTTCACCCCTCAGAGTTTTATGTCTAAGGGTCATTGCCCAGGCTTGGTAACCGGAGACGACAATGCTACTGGATGTAAACTTATGATCCTAAACAGACCGGCTCGTCACGAGGCCTTCTGTCCTTTAGACATTTTTTCGAATGTTCAAGTCTATCTTTGTCCAGAACGTAATTAAAGTTAATCCCAAATGAGATTATCTTAGCAGATAGGGAGGCAAGTTTGTTCCTCTTTACGAGAAGGGATAGCATAAGAGATTTAATAAATGACTTTACCAAGTACTGCCCTAATATCTTAGGACAAAATTTTGCAGAAACTGATATAAGTAATTAATATTAACATGTTTTAAAGGTGCTGGTAATATTCAGAACAGTGATAATACACTTTTCTGTGTGAGAAGTAAAACAGAATGACAGTTTCCAGGAAGATAATGCCTTTGTGCATGATTTTCAGATAAATTTCAGAAATTGAATTTAGTCATCAGTTTTGGGGTTTGATGAATGTATCAGGTTCAGATCACAAAAACAAAAGAGCAAATAAAAAGGGAGAAACACACAGACCAAGAGCAAATAAAATCATTCAAACAAGCACACCACACCAGTGATATATACAGGATGATCCCTTGAGGAGGATCAACAGAAGTATCTCTTGATTAGGTGACCATTGACTGGAAGGTTATCAACCTCACCTTCCAATGTTTGTAACCTAAAAGTGCTGGGACCAAGTTTTTCTATAATAATAAATGGTCCTAGCCACAAACGCTGAAACTTTGTATGTTTTCCTTTATCCTCGTGTTCCTTATCCCATATTAAAACTAAATCACCTACTTCCAGATCTCGACTGACCGATTTCTTGAGATCAAACCAATGTTTCACAGTTTGCTGGTGTTTTTGAAACTTCTTCCTAGCCATTTCCCTATCTTCCTCTAGTTTCTGCAAGGTGTTAATTCGATGTTCCATAGCTGAGCATGGTACTTCCTGTACTGACTGGGAAAGTTGCAATGAAGGTAGGAACAGATGAGGAGGCAAAATGGCTTCCTTGCCATACACTAGGAAAAATGGAGAGTTTCCTATAGCAGCTTTGGGGGTCACCCTGTCAGCCCACAAAGCGTTTGATAGAGCAGTATGCCAATCCCTGTGATGGTTAGCCACAGTACGTTTCAGAATCTTGATCAGATTTTTATTAGACGATTCTGCTAGCCCATTACCTTGGGGGTAATAGTTAGCCGAATACTTTAATTTTATTCCCTTTTCTAATGCATACTTATTCAATTTAACAGAAGAAAAATAAGTAGCATTATCAAAGATCAAAGACTCAGGCAGGCTGAATCTAGTGATGATAAAGGAATCAAGGAAAGCTATCACCTGATCTGAATTGACTACTCGCAATGGGATGGCTTCAACCCATCGAGTGAAGTAGTCTATGGCTATGAGAATATATTTATGCTGCTGTGAAGAGGCTGGGGTGATTGGGCCAACAATATCCAGACCCCATTGCTGAAATGGGACTTCAATAATAACTGGCTGGAGGGGTAATGCTGCCTTTTTCAGTCTGCCTCCTATCCTTTGACACTCCTGGCACTTCCTAGCGAAAGCATATGCATCTTTAAACAATGTAGGCCAGTAGTAACCCGCTTTAAGTATCTTATGGGCAGTAGTTTCACCGCTGAAATGTCCTCCAGCTGGTCCTACATGCAATTGAGATAACACGTTATCAGCCTCATTTCTTTCTAGACAACGAAGGAATACCCCTTCGAAATTCTTTCTAAACAAGATATTATCAATAAGCTGATAAGGTGCAGATTTCAATCTTAAAGCCCTCTTATGACGTGGGTCTAAATGTTCAGGAGCAGCCCCATGCAATAAAAAGAACTTAATATCCTCATACCAAGAGTCAGGAGGAGTAGAGATCGGAAAAACTTCCCTTTCAAATAAGGAAGGCTCGCTGAAGAAATGCAGATCTGATTCAGCACTGTCCGCAGAGCCAGCTGCTAGCTTACAGAGACCTTGTCCCCTAACAATTTTTAAAGGTTTTATTTCCAGGTCGTATTCTTGAAGTGCTGCGACCCAATGTGCTCTTTTTTCACCAAGATCCTTTTGTACCAAAAGATTTCTAATTGCGGAATATGGTACAACTACTTTGGTGTGGGACTTCAGTAAGTAAGGCCTGAAATGTTTAACCGATTTGAAAACAGCGAAAGCTTGCTTGTCCACTTCTAGATAATTTAATTCTGCACCGTTGAGAGCAGAACTCGTAAAAGCGATAGGAGCTTCGTTATTTTCCTGGTTTTTCTGTGTGAGAACAGTAGCATAAGACAAATCAGAAGAAAAGGTATATAAAATGTATGGTTTGGAAAAATATGGGCTAGTGAGAGTGGGGGCTTCAGCGATAGCTTTTAAAATGTCACGAAAAGATTGCTTCTCATCAGTGTTCCATTTAAACTCAGCATCTTTTCTAATCATTTTCTGTAATGGCCTAACAATTTCCGTATAACCAGGGATGAATCTAGAAACAAAATTTCTTTTTCCAAGAAAGGACTGCATAGATTTTTTCGAATGAGGCATCGAAATTTGAGATATAGCATGAGTACATTCTGGGTCAATATTAATGCCTTGTTTAGACACAACAAAACCCAGCAACTTACCTTCGGTAACTGAAAAGATAGATTTCTTAGGATTTAGCGAAATCCCGTACTTCCTGCAACACTCAAAAACTCGCCTGAGATGAGTTATATGATCAGTCCTATTTTTAGAAAAGACTGTAATATCATCGAGATAAATCACAACAAACTTACCAATCAGACCTCTGAAAGCAATATCCATTGCTCTCTGGAATGTTGCACCAGCATTTATGAGACCAAATGGCATCTTCCTATAAGCATAGGTTCCCCAAGGTGTCCTAAAAGTTGTTTTCAACTGGTCAGATTTGGATAGCAACACTTGGTTGTATCCTGAAAAGCCATCTAGTAGCGAAAACATCTCAGCTCCGGAGACCTGTTGCAAGATTTTCTCCATTGTAGGAACTGGATAATTGTCTTTATCAGATACCTTGTTCAGGTTTCGGAAGTCGACACACAATCTGATGTCACCATTTTTCTTCCTTACGGGTACAAGATTTGCTACCCATTGGGCATGCCGAACAGGAAAAATTATCCTAGCAGCAAGGAGTTTATTTAGCTCTTTCTTGACAGCTGGTTCTAGGCTGGGGTGCATTTTTCTCAATTTTTGTTGAAAAGGCTTAGCCTTTGGTTTCATAGGAATGACATGTTGCATGATATTGGGGTCGGATGTTTTCAAGTCATCATAGGTCCATGCAAATATGTCTTTAAATTCTTTAAAAAGTTTGATAAAGGCTGCCTTTTCCTGGGAAGTATAGGCACTGCCCAAGTTTACACATTGCGGGTTGTTTTCTGTTCCTAGACTCACAATATCAGATTGCATGATGGAGCTATTAGTTTTATTATTCCGTGCAGCTTTGAATTTATCCTTTAAGTCATAAAATTTCTCAAGTTTGATTACTGACCTGGGAAAAGCACTAACTTGATCGAGAGATTCTTGAATTGAGAAGGGTTTAGGGATTACCAAAAAATTATGTAGATCCTCATCGTGAGTCATTTCATCATAAACTGCATCCTTAAAAGCATCCTTCAAGGTCAGAAAATCGATCAGCTGTTCATCATCATTAAAGACTAGTCTCCAATTTGCTATGTTGTCAGGTATAGAAGGCCTGTATAGCAATTCAACTGAAAAAGCATCAGTAAGGATTCCTTCAAATGGAATCAATCTTGAAGCTACATTAGCCAAAAGATCAGCTTCCTGATTTAGATAACGGGGGATGGAACTTATATTAAATTCTTCAAATGCTGACAGTAAATTCCATACCTCAGTCTGATAGTTTCTCAGGTGTCCGGCTATGCAGTGTATTGTATTATGTACCTGATGAACAATAATTTCAGAATCTCCTAAGACTACCAAATCTTTGGCTCCCAAGTCAATTTCCTTCTTCAGCCCTTGAATGAGGGTTTCATATTCAGCGATATTATTTGTGCAGTCAAACTCCAATCTGCAAGCAACGAAGTATCTTTTTCTGTAAGGGTCGATCAGTAAACATCCTGCACCAGCTCCTTCTTTTGACTTGGAACCGTCAAAGTAAAGAGACCAAAAACCGTCATTGAGATCTAAATGTGGTGTATCTGGAACTGAAATTTCAGCTGGGACTTGTGTAAAATGACAAATTTCAGACTGCTGATTTGAATCTGGAATTTCTGAAATTTCAGCCTCAAAATTACCAAAAAAATGAGTCAGCCATATAGTTACCCAATATGGTATCAGCAAACAGGACTGGTTCATTTGAGTCATCAATTTCAGTGACGGTATGCTTCATATACCATTCTATATCGATTCTGATTTTATTCGGATGACCCTTATGAGGTATCCACAAGTGTGACTAGTCTGTCGTGAAATATCCATCGAGTTTTTGTGACCAATCCCTACTAAGAAATAAACCATATGCTTCCGGTATATCAGCAACAATAATATCGATAACAAAATGGACTTGGGGATTGGAAGCTAACCTTATCAGCACCTCCTTCAGTTTACCTATTACCTTTACGTTTGAACGATCTAGCTGTACAATACTGGTATCACAAGGATGAGGGATAGCATTAAGCCTTTTACACACCGAGTAAGGCATTACATTTTTGGATGCCCCTGAGTCAATCATACAGTTATGTACTTTGCGATTAAATATTTCAAACGAAAGTAAAAAGGGTGGAGTTGAAGAATCAGATTTTTTTCCTATAGAGGATGCGTTGACTGAAGACTTTTGCGAATTATCTTTATTACTGACAGCACTATTCTGATTGGAGGAAGTCTTACCAGTTTTACTTTGGGGGACCCCTTGCACCATTTTCTCACGAATCATAGGTATTTTTATGAGTTCATATAGAGAAATATTAGCCCTACTCTTCTTTAAGTCTTCAATCAAATCATATTCTAACTCAAGGGAGAGTGCAGATTTATTATTTGCAGGCTGATCTTTGTCTTTAGTAGCTGAACTATTATCTGTAACAGTTGTAGCAGGTTTAGTTGAAGGCTGGTCTTTCTTACTTCTGGTGTTATGCTGATGCTGATGTACATTGACAACAGCCACCTCTTCGTCATCAGTTAATTCTGAGGTGTCCCAGAAATGACTGATGACGTTGGGTGGTTTATTATCATTGTTATCATTGGTGTTTTGTTTATCTTGAGAACTCTGTCCTGAAGACTGAGTTTCGTTTTCAGTAGTTGTTTCCAGATCTGAAACTATTGCTTTGAGAAAACTATTAATTTCCTCAACGCTGTTAGCTTCAGAGGGTGAATTTTGTTTGGCAGCTGGATTTTGAAAAGGTCTTCTGAATAACTGTTTTGGTGGTTCTTTATTCGTGTTATTATCAGAAGTACCCTTTTTTAAGTCTATAATTTCATTAGACAGTTTTTTGATCACTCTCTGAAGACTGTCGAAATCTAGGGCATCTTGGCCCTTTTTGTCAGAGTTCGTGGTATTTTTGGCTGGACTGTCAGTCTTCTTCTGAGAAGAAGATGCAGCATCGGTATCCGCTACAGGATTTGCTTTTGTGGTGGTCACATCCTTTTCAACTTTGATTGCTTCTTCAAAGTTTTTAGCGAGTGTAAGTTTGGCCTTTTGTCTAACAAAAACAGCTATCTTTCCAGGCAAGGCCGAGGTATAAAATTCAATGGTCACATCCTCAGTTGGTCTTGAAGTAATGGGGATCCTATTTCTTAAAGTCAGAAAATGCTGATTAAAGTCTTTAACCTTTTCTTTGGGTTCAATGCGAATTCTAGACAATTCTGACACTAGGATAGCTGGAGTCTTGTCATCTCCAAACTTGTTCATAAATGCAATGTCAAATTCATTCCAGCTGGTAATGGAACCAACTGTAAGTGAAAAATACCATGTTGATGCTTTTCCCTCAAATGTATAAGGGAAAAGCCAACAGACCACATCTTCATGTTTCACATCTAAGAGTCTAACCGCTAGCATAAACTTTTTAATATGATCTTCGGCCGGTTCATTTGACTCAGGATTAAATTTATGCAACAGCTTCTCAGGGTGTTTGGGCAAAGGATGCTGAACCCCTAGAACAGCAACTGCATCTTGAGCCATCCAAGGCATATTAACATTAGGATTTGGAGGATTCGCACCTGCCATGTTCCTTGGTGTAGGAGGCGGCGAAGGTTGTCTTTGAGGAATATGAGAGGAATGAGGTGGTGACGGTGGTCGACCGGATCCTCCTGAAACAAGTGGTTCTGAAGAAGACAAAGACTGATTAATGTCTATTAAAGATTTCTCTTGTTCTTCTACGATGGGTTCAGGATGATGAGTGCGAGGCCGGGTAATCTGTGGAAGAGGTAATTCAGTGGGCTGACACCCAGTGAGATTCGAATAAGCCCTTGTTAAGATTCTACGGGATTTGTTTATGGCTTGCTCATACTGGTCGATTTTTTCAGGGATATGAATACTGGGAGAGTTGAACTGAGAAATCAGATTTCGAACAGAGTCGCTCACTGGGGTTTCGTTCACTCGCGATGAGCGGCGAGTGTGTGGTTGAGTATTTGACTGTAATTGAGGGGTAGTAGGCTGATTCACTTTGTTTACAGGGTCATTGTCATCAGCCATTGTCTTACGCTGGCCCTCCTTCTAGCACCATTGTTGACGGGCGTGTTCGACTAAGCCTGCAACGGGGGAAAACGACCCAATCCGGGATCCTTAGAGCAGGCTCCAAGCTGTTTGGAATAGTCGCTCCCGACAGATTTAAAGGCTCTGTTGGCCTGGGATCCTAGAAGACTAATGGTTACAATTAATGCTACTGATAGTCATCGTTAGTCCTATGCTTATAATTACAAAGATTAATCCAAGTTATATATTACAAGAATCACAAACTATTAAGTATAAATAAAACAATTAACTCTAAATACATGAATAGAACATAAACCTAGACAGAGTTCGTATCCTACAAAGTCATGTTATAATTATATACACATGTATAGTAATTACAAAAAGGATAATCTGAATGTAATTAATAAAAATATCTGACTCAACAAGGTTCTTCAGATAGTACAAAAGCAGAAAATAAATAAAATATAATTATGATCTAATTCCTATCCTGATCAGGAGCAATAATAAATTTAACCTGTAGCTGACTGATGTTGATAAAGATACTGTATGCAAACATTTGTTGATATTTAAAGACATTCAAATATTACAAACTCATATAGGCATCGTTACACACTATGTAACAATAATATCAATTATTAATTACAAAACATGACATACCAACACAGTCGAAAACAGGAACAGCCGATACCTTATAAATAATATTTGCACAATTCATCAAGGAAATTATAACAAACATCCATGATATAGGAGAGCGAATAGCAAAACTGAAAGATATTATTAACCATATATAAATTTTTAAAATTGTAAATATGTATAAAACATCACCAGTCCAAACGCTGTAGCTACTGACAGCTAACTGCCTAGAAACATAGATAGAACGAACCAGCAGTTTTGTTCTCTCTTTCCAATAGTATCGACCCCTATCCTTTTCACTATCAGCCCCTTAAATACATTTTAAATTTCCCAAAATACCACTCTCTAAGAGCTAATAATAACCAACATTGCAATCCCTAACTGATGTCACATAAAAACGACAAGTGGAACATGTCATTTTTCAGCATACGCACAACTATTCATCCCATCACAGGAGATCGAGGACATAAACAAGATAACAACACCTGTAAAACAGTCCCTTCAAGATAGATTCGTTTCCAGATATAAAGGGATCATCCATACAACTGAAATCCTCAAAATCAGGGAAGAGAGATACCATCTGCTATATAAAACAAAAGAAATATAATCAAAATAATATTAAAATAGGAACAAATAAAATCATTAACAAACAAATTCAACATAATCAAATACCTGAAATTGATCAGCAAAACATCAAACCTGATATCAAAATAACACGCCACCAAAACACTACAAATTGACCGGAGCATTAAAAACCTGGATATTAACTCCACTTGACTGACTTGGTGATGGAGCCTTAAATTGCATGAGGGCGATCTAAGCGTTGAGCTCACGCAACTTTTCCTCACTCTTTTCATTCTCATCTTGCAATTTAAGAACCCTCCTTATGAGTTTGTTCTTATGATTCTTCAGTCGTAACAGATGCTGATCACTTATATCTACTTTTGCCTTTAATTTCACATTATCATCTTTCAATAAATCCCGACTTGCTACTATTTCATTCATCTTGTCCTCCATTCGACGAACCTTGTCTAATAGAAAACTAATGAATAGAGGATGAATAGTTTCCCCATTTCCATGAGGAACAGCCGAGGTTGTTTTAACAGGCTTTTCTTTTACCACAGAATCAGTCATGCGATCAACTTGCACTTCCTGAACTTTCTTATCCACTGCTGGAGGACTATCACGATCAAGGGTGACATCAATGTCAGGCTCAATAGGCTGAACATCTGCAGACAGAGAAGGATTTTTAGAGATATCTTCAGCAGTCACAGGGTGACTTTGACCAGCTAGATCAGCAACAAACTCACGATGAACCACATCATCATTAACAGGTGAAGGAGCAGTGATTTCCTCATCATCAATCACAACCGTTTCGACTGGAAGCTTATTACTCACGGGGTTTTTAGCCATCTTGTCTTTCACCATACTCCTGGTTAGCCTTCTAACCAACTTGGATTTGGGTAAGTTTCCTCGACGGTTTCCAATTTTATCACTACTGTTTGGTGGAGTAACGGGTGACAAAGTTAAAATTTTCTTCACATGCCTAGACTGTAGGGAGGTATGAGGAATGTTCACTGGATTACCCAGAGGTGCTTGAGAGGGTTCTGCACTCTTAAGGCTAGGGTTTGATGTAGATTTGCTCAGAGAAGCCGAACCTGAATCTCTGTGTTTGCTACAGTCATCAGGACTGTCAAACATGCAATGACAAATCTCTGAGAATCCATTTGACTCAATAAACTGCTCCCATGAGCGACCCGACTTCATCAATTCATTCTCAATCAACATACGAACTAGCCTGTGGTGAAAAAGACTGTGGCTTACATGTTTCGGTCCCTTTTTTATGGCATTTGACATTTTAAATAAACTGTGCAGAAGATAGTAAGGCAAATTAATGGGAAACCCTATGAAGACAGCCATTAAACGAAGATGGTATACGTATGCTGATGACAACCGACCTTCACAGGTTAAATACCGATGAATTAAATCAAGCACAGGGTGCCAATCTTTCAGGAAATACTTACGTGCAACTCCTGTTCGAAAGGAAACTTCTTGAGTCGGGTTCTTTAACAATCCTCTCCATTCTGTAATCTCCATTTTCTGGTATTTGAACCACTTCTACCCAGACAGAGGCAGACCCGTTGCACTTGCAATCGACCTCTCATCAACCCGAAAGCACAAGTCACCAACCTCTGCTTGGTAATTAACCAGGGACAGAGCAAAGACTCTAGTGACTTCTGGATTAGAATCGGAAAACTTCTCGAAGAACGGCAGCCACCCGACATCCTTAACCTTTTGCAAAAGGCTAGGGTTCGAATTCAACATGGTCAATTCGTAGGGTTCAACCCTCACGACAGGGGCCATCACTGATCGTTTACAAATGCGTAACCATGCACAGAATACATGCCACCACTGAGCCAAAGACAGAAAACCAGGTTGTGAGCACTTGGAATAGAGACTCAGCAGCACTAAATAATGCACAGGATAAGCCATATGTGAATGCAAGCGAAACCCCTGTGGGTTTAGCATGATCGGAGCCATCAACACTCGGAGTGATAAACAAAAATGACGGTTGAAACCCTGGAAAACTGATGTTATCACAATCTACCCTGAATTAAATGACAAGAGAGCTTGGGCTGTACGTATAACAGGTGCTCCACTGGTAGACAGCCACGACAAGGACTATGTACCAAAGCTTAGACGTGGAGGACAGGGTAAGTACGAGTGTCATAATAACACTCTGGATTCGTGATAGGTGTGGCTCGTGCCATAAATCATTCCCGATGAAACCATAATACATGCGTTCCCAATCATATATTTTTCCCATTCATCAAAGGTGGCGAGGAATCATCAACCATATAATTTGAAAATGAACCATTTGAATATCATCATATACCAATTAATATCAATATAAATAATGGTTTACGAACTTTAGGATATGGCATACGAGACAGGTATCTAAGCTTCAATTGAGTAACAAGGATTAAACCGTTGATCACCATAACTCAACTTTGCATGAAAACCATGGTAACACAACCTCATTAATGTTTCTAGCAATGAAATCAACGAAACTGATGTCTAATGTTTTAAGGGAACCTGCACAACTAGGATATACAGCATCAAGCATAAAGACCATGAACACTCATGTGTCAACCTTCCTAGTCAACGTTCATCCAAAACAGTAACTCTGAAGTAGTAATTTCATCGATCCAATATGACTTGCAAAGGTTATTCAAAAATATTGAATTTCAATAAATCAGTAGCTAAGGAAAGATCCTCCTTTCAGTAGCTGAATTTATCCCTTTTAAAATTTAAACATTTCATCAAACAAAATAGGATTTTGTTTGATGAAATAATGATTTTAGAAGGCTGTTGAGCAGGGGCACAACAGTGTCTTATTTTAAAGATATCTTTTCATCATAAGATATTTTGAGTTTTCCTCGAAGTGTGTGAGATTTTATAGCTATGGGTCCCATTTCTACGATAATGACATCCTAGTTATTTGTTGAATTAGATGGCTAGGTCCAATCCCAACTCACAACAATTCTCAAATTACATTAAAAACAATTGGCCTTAAAATAAAATTTGAAAAATTTTCTTCATATTTATCATTATTCTCTGAACCATGTGCATAGTAGTACATTAACCAGTTCTCTTTTACCCGATATTGCCCCGCTGCCAGCAGGCCTGTTTAGTACCCCAATGCATTTATCTTGGTACCATGCAAGCATACTCCTGCTACCAGCAGGCCTATTCAGTACCAAAACGGGTTTACTTGCATTTATCAAGCTTCCTTATTTTAAGTTTTTACTTAGCATTGACCCGCTGCCAGCAGGCCTGTTCAGTACCCCGACGGGTTTGCCTTGTATAATGATATTAATGGTACTAGAGCGTGCTAAGCCCTGCTAAAACACATAATTCAATTTTGCAAAAATAAACTTACAAATACTTTTCATACTAGCCTTAATCATAAATCATGTCAAAAGAGAATAACTTAAAGTTGTTCTTTGAACTTACAATCCTTCTTCTTTGTGAAAGATAAATAATGTTCCCCATAGGCAAAAATTCCACCTACTATTGAGTTATCACACAAAGATACTTTAAGAGACAAGTTTTGATAACAATTATAGGATAAACTAGTCATCCATAGGTATAAGGTGAGATTCAAAAAAGATAATAATGAGAGTAAGTTTTATCACACAATTGTTTAAAATAGAAAATCAGAGATATACATGTCTGAATCAAAATACCAAAAACTATCTGAATCATAAAAGGAATGGTTAAGAATGATGTATGCAGAATTGTTTTTAATTATCACTATAAGCTGCAATTTTTAAGAAAGGTTTAAGATATCTTACGATCATAAATTGTCTTTCAGATAATACTCCATGAGCTACTTATAGATAAAATTCTTATAATCAGACTGCAACACCACTTGTTAGATGATTCATATTTATTTATAAAAACATATATAACATTATGGAAAGAAAAAGAGTCACCTCTAGTAACTCTTATTTATTTAATAAAAAAAAATATATATTTACATAATATCCTATTCTACTAAAAAGAAAGAAAACAATTCAAGTATATGAATTCTTCCAATGTAACCATGTTTGAAGCAAAATTAGAAATATACCTTTATCCACATAGAAGAAAAATGTTACAATGATTATCGAGATATCAAAAATCAACCGAGCTATTTGATTTAGCAGCAATAAACATTGAAGAAGAGGATGATACCATGGCTTGGTTCCCTCTTGGAACCATATTTCAAGGTGACTTATGTATTCTATGTTTTCTTCTTCATTTGTTATGTCACGAGATCTTTCATTGAACTCTAATATACATAAAGAATCTAAGTTTGGTGAGGGGGGATATTCAGGTTCTAATGTCCCTCCCTCATTGAACGAGAGGCATCCCAAGTTGATCTTGTCTTCTTGTGGAAAAGGCCAAGTAGAAACTTCACTTTCTTCCGTAGTTTCTACAATCCCTTGATCTATAACCTCTCCAAGTATCGTATGCATTTCTTGCAATAATGTTGGTGAGGTAGGTAAGGTGGATAAATGTTGCAGTTCAACACTGTAAGCATATTGTACTAATTTATTGTTGTTAGAATGTGGACTGGATTGAACAGGAATGTGCGTAGGGAATAGAGGAGATTTATGAGAAGGTGATTATGGCAGGTGTAATTGACTAGCTTGTGTGGTTGATCTTGCCTGGAAAATGGGATATTTTTGAAAATATTGTAGAACAAGAAGCGTTGCATCATAAGAGAGAGTATCCCTATGATCATCAGATGGGATAGAAAGGATCTGTGAACAAGGTTGACAGGGGTTAAGATGAGGCTGAGAAGAGGGTATAGTTTTACTAATCTTGAATTTTCCTCTTGAATACCTTCTACATAATTCACAAACATTATTATATGATAACTGAAATACGTCACCTGTTCCCATCAGACTTAAAATTTCTAAATATTCACTTCTTATTCCTTTGAGTAAAAGTCTTTTCAAGGTATCCTTCCCTGACTGTCTTAGTTTTGATCTTTAAAGGTTGTATTGAAAGTGTTCGAAATAATTTTCCAAAGTTTCTTCTTCTCCCTGTGTTATTTCAAAGATGTCCTCATTGACCCTGCAATAATCTTCATATCTTTTTAAGAACATGTTATCAACCCAAATGGCACTTCTCCGTCTGATCGCCAACACTTCATATATTGGTGCACAAAAGGACATTTATGGATTGAAGGTTGCCTAAAACACTATAGATGGGCATGTTATGAAATACCTTCACTATCCACCTAGCTTGCTGTTTTTACCTTTTTACATGTTGAATGTTGTACGCAACTCTTATCACAGCAACCCGCGTACATACACGACTATTCCTACATCATATCATGTATTGTACATGAGTATTGTCATTGCAACCCGCATACATATCTGTACGCGGGTTTCCCTTATAGCAACTCGCGTGTCATATGCGAGTTTCCAGTATCAACACTCGCGTACATCTTCATTTGACATTAAAAATAATAAATCGCAATTAATGGAGATTTGTTAAGCCCTAATAAATAACTATCTTAACTGTCTCAACCTCCTCATCCTTTGAAACTGCTCTATTTCCTTAAGTATAAATAGAGGCCTTGGGGAGGGCATTAATCAATCATACTTAGAGAGCAAAGTTATGCTGGTGGTATCTATTCAAAAGTCTTTGGAGCAGCAGAACTCAGAATCTTTTGTTTTTAGAGCAGTCCTTGTTTCAGGCGTTGGGTTGTACACTTATCTCATTCACTATTGTTAATAAAGAGAATCCTTCTTCCAACTTTGTGTTGAGTCACTTTCATGTGTCATGGTCTGATAAATATTTATAATTGAGCACTCTATATATTGTTTATCTAACTTGTCATATATATATGCATAAGTTTGTACTTGGAGGATTTTCTCTTTGCAGGTGAAGGAGGTGCATCCCTGAAAGCTTTGGAGAAGAAACAAAGCGGGAGAAGTCAAATCTTGGATCAACCGTTGTTAATCGGGTGAGTTCATTCTATCTTCCTATTTCCTTTCTATACTTTAAACTTGATTGTCTGCAAGTTTTAAGAGTACGTTGGTAACCCCATACCTTCGGTTATAAGGTGTTTATTCCTGAACAATAGAACTGGTGACTCCGCTGGGGAGCCCAGATTGCTGTAGGTTATTTTTTTTACCGTTTCCCAGTCTTTGCCTTGATTTTGTGTGTGGTATCTTGTCCTGGTTCATGCTTAGGATAGTGTTTGAAGAACTTGAAAAATTCATTTTTATTAGAAAATTTTATACCTGTACGCAGGTTGCTCTTGCATACAATCACGTACAGAGGCTTGCATATGTGGGTTTCTTTCTTGGAAAGTCACGTATAGTACACGGGTTGCCCTTATACACAGTTGTGTACAAGCCTTAGCATAGGAATTTTTGGGCTAGGGTTTTGCTTGTCCTTGTCCCTCTATAAGTTCTATTTGCTGGTTGGTTTTCCTTATAAGCACTGTGCTGTCAGTTTGATTACCTTGTTGGCCACACCTTGTGCTTTCTTGTAAATCCCTTGAGTTTCTTTTGTTTGGATTGTCTTCTGTTTGCATTTTGAAGTGGATTTGAATGTTTGGGTCATAGGTTGAGGTGTTAGTTGTCTGAATCAGTGATCAAGGTTTTGGACACTGTTTTTCCAGTCTATCTTTGTATAGTGATTGGTTTGTCACTTACCTTTGTGTGATTTCAGTGATTTCTTGTCATTGTGCCCACCCAAGCTAGGGTTCCAAGTCTTCCCTTGGTTGAATTTTAGTCTTATTAATCCGTTTTACTTCACTTTGCTTACTTTATACAGTTGATTTAATTCAAACATACTCAAGCTTAGTGCATTTAATTGCATGGTAGTCTTTGAGCATTTTAAAAAGTGAAAAGAAAATTTTTTCAAGCTTTTGCCTGTGATTTTGCATAGAGTAGTTTTACTTTCAGTTTTTAAAATATATTCTAAAAAAAAACTACAAAAATATAGTCTTAGTGTTCTCTTTATCGTTGCATTTTCCATCAATTTATATTTACAAAAAAGAAAAAGAATTTTGCTTTAGTAGTGATAATTTGCTTTGAAAACATACACCTTTGCTTTTACATTTCTTATTGAGTCAAAAACATCATAGTACTTCATTCCACTTCCTTCTGAGTAACAAATAGCCCTTAAAATGAACGCAATAATTAAAATTTACTAGTAATTTTTGTTTTTTAAGGCCATTCACCTACTAGCTTAGGCTAGACTTGTGGGCTAGGAAGTGTAAACTTCCCATAAGTTTTAAAATTCAGACACAGTGGACCATTCGATAGGTAAATCCTTATCTTTATCGATTGTATCTGGGAAGCTCCTCTCAAATGGGAATCAAGCACGAGGCCGCGTGGAGGAATTTGACTGAGGAGATAACCCTCTGATTTCTTGTCGAAACATAAATAAGGACTTTTACGCATCTGGGGATTCTATCCTAGACATAGTTTTAGGCTTAGCTACCCTGTCCATGGATACGAGTCAGGCTTACGAATGTCCCCCCAGATTTTTGGTATAGCTAAGGTAGCCTTTAGTTTCTTGACATTTAGGGTTCATACCTAGGTAAACCGGAAGGCTATTTCTGGTTCACCTTGGACAGGATTGGAAGATAACCCTTGTTGAAAGTGTAGGAGGGCAGTGGGTGATTCCTCTGCTTGTGCCTAAGAACCTCTCCAAGGATGCCAAGTAACTATTTTTCAACTTTCTTCGAGAAAGCATATCTTTTACCCTTGCTGACTATTGAGACTTTAGGAATTTTCGTAGTGAGTGCTCTGTGGTTTGTCTGTGTTTAGTCAACCTTAGGGTTTGAATTATCAAATTTATAATCATGGAGGACCAACCTATCAGAAGGTCATGAAGGTTGCAAAACCTTCCTCCTTTCATCACATTGGATCCTCCACCTCCACCTCAAAGGCGGAGATTGGACATGGATGGTTCATTTGAACAGGTAGGAGTAAGTGAAGTTCCAGGTGAACCAACACTTGTAGCTAACCATTTTGATTTTAATACAGTTGAGATAGAATACTTGCAGGCTGATGAGTTTGCAAGGAATTTTAACACTCCCTTGACTGACTTAAATGATCCTGTTATCATCCAAGTTAGACCTTTTGATTCACCTATTTTAGGTGTCCCTGTGGGCAAGATAATGTCTACGATGGGAGAAATTTCTTTTGCTTTCACCTCAGCCTTCCCGGCTGAAGGGGTACTACCTCCCACGGTAAGTGCCCCTAGATCTAGCATACCTACTATGCCATTGACTCCAGTAAGCTGGGTGGTCCAACCATCGGTTCCCATAAGCCTAGCAGGTGCTTCTGGTGACATGGTTACTGGGATTCCCAGTATACCTACGGTTCCTTCCTCCTTTGCACACACTGCCCAGAGTGGTCTGGTAGGATCCTCGGCTTTCATCCAAGGATTTCCTTGGAATGGGGGGCATATTCCCCCATCCACTCCATATGTAGTCCCATCACCTTCTTATGTAGGAGTGTAGTTTGGAAACACTACCTCTTACAAGCAAGGTTTTCAAACTCCGATCTCAGCCCCGTTCACGAGCTCTCCCTTTTTTTTATTTAGTAGAGGGATACCTGCTCCCTTTTTTCAAACCCCGGTTTTGACCGGGATGGCCCAAACCTCTTATACTGCACCCCCCACATACAATATTGTGGCTTACAGATGGAATATGTTTCAAAGTAATCCATCCACTTCGCAATTGGTGGCAGGGCGCAACCCCACCTTTACATATGGGTATTCAGGGGAAAGTCCCTCTAATCCCTAGACTAGCACTTTTAGTGCTTCGGTGCGACCCAAGATTCCTTTCCTGGCAACGTTAAACTTGCCAGATTTTTCTAAATTGATGAACGACCTAGTGAGGCATGACCCCGCGTGGCCACCTGTTCCCACCAAATTGCCATCAGACATCCCTAAATTCGAGGGAAAATTTGGTGAAGATCCTGGGGCTCATGCCACCACATTTCATTTATGGTGTTCTTCTAATTCACTGAATGAAGATTCAATTAGGTTGAGGCTATTCCAAATAACCTTAATGAACACTGTAGCAAAATGGTAGATCAAGTTGCCTTTTGCTGCGTTCAGTAGTTTTTGGGACTTGGCTAATGCATTTCTTAGCCACTTTCAGCTTCCGATCTGATATGATTTCGGAATGGACTTGTTATCTACCTTTAGGCAGAACAAGGCTACCCACATCTTGGATCACATCCAAGAGTGGAGGAGGCAAAATAAACTTATTAAAGCCACTATTCCTCCTGAGTTCTTACTAGAGTGGTTTCTTAAATTTGTGTTTCCTTACATATCTAAGGACATATCCACTTCAAGAGTGATGAATGAAGAAGAAGCCATTCTTAGAGCCCAGTAATTGGATTTGATTTATTCACAATCTGGGATCGTTTATGAGATTATCCCTGAGGCACCGAGGCCTACCCACGATGCAGAGAAACCTAAGCCTTGACCCCATGCCGATGGTGTGGTTGGGTCCGTAAACTCTCCCACTATAGAGTCTTTGGCCAAATAGCTTCATTAGTTATCCATCAAACATTCTACGAAGGAGGCAGCAAAGGCTGCCCCCTCACCCCAAAGTGCAAATGTTTTTGCATAGACCTCTCAGAAGGGAAATCAGTAGCCTGGCGAGAAGAAGAAGAGAGGAAAGAAAGTGGAGGGAAATCAAAACAAGCAAAATCCCATGAACAATGCTGATGGGGGAAAGAAAGAGAACAAAAAGGTCTAATTCCTATGTAAGTTGTGCTATGAGGATCACCTCACTCACCTTTGTCCCCTTATGGAACAAGCCCATAAGTTGCTTAAAGCTCAACAACCAGCTATCCTGAAGGATCCATTTCCCCAAGGGCAGAACTCTGCTTCAGCTTCTAATGTAGCAGGGGGCACTCCTGGTGCCCCTAACCCTAACTATATCAACATGGTTCAATCTTAGACTTTGCTACAGACTAGGAATAAAAGTTATGAGAAAGAGACTTCTGAGAAGGGTAAGTCTATAGGTGAAACTTCTAACCTTCTCACTATCGAGAATCCTGCTGAAACTATGCCTAAGATATTGAAAGGTGTCTTTAAAAAGACCTTGCATAACCCTAATGCTAGGGATACTTTAAACTACTACGTGGTTGAAGACCTAGCCCAAACCCCGTGTGCAATTTCAGCTTTAGAGGTGTTATAGAGTTGCCTCGCCCAGCGGGATGCCCTCTTAGCAGCCTTAGGTAGCATGGACTCATCGAGTCTCATGGAAAAATTTCAATTGTCTAATGTTAAAATTCGCCTACCTTACCATGTAGCCTTATCAATAGATGTCATCCATGGTGGAAATACCATTGGAAGGGCAGTTGTTGATGAGGGTGCTCCTATATGCGTTATGTCCTTATCCTGTTGGAAAGCTCTCGGATCCCCAAAGCTGGTCCCATCAAACACTTTGCTTACTTCTTTTGACGGAAGGTCATTCCATCCATATGGTATCCTACCGGCTTTTGAGGTAAAGCTGGTAGGGAAAGTAGTTTCTATTGAAGTGGAAGTGATTGATGCACCTTTGGACTATAATCTGCTTCTAGGAAGAAGCTGGACTTATGCCATGTCCGCTATTGCATCGGTCGTCTTTCAGGTGGTAGTTTTTCCACACGAAGGAAAGTTGGTTACTATTGACCAACTCGATTTTACTTGAAAAGGCCGCATGGAGTCTAATGAGTCTGCTATGCGATTAGTTGATCAGGTCAAACGTGCTGCACAAATCTTGGGGGCTGGAATGTATGCATCACTGATGGGCACATTTGATATTCCAACCCTGATTAACTATATTGGTTCTACTAGTGTGGGGAAGTCCATAGCCATGGTTGTTGATAGGAATGGTCCTTGGGTTCTCCCTTCCCCCCATGAACTGGAATTTCCCCTATCGGCAGTGGAAGTAGCTTACCAAGCTATCACTCAAACCACTATTGATCCCATTCCAGACCCTCTCGCAGTCTCAGAGGACTTGGAAGAAGTCTATTTGCCTGCTTGGGTAGAAAACTCTTCTCACTCTATGGACTGTTTAGATATGGTTTTAGCTTTTGATGAATCCATTCTGGAAGCCTTGAGCATACATGATAAGATCTATGAAGATCTTCATCATCAATCATCTTTTCTTCTAGAGCTAAGCAGGATATAAAATCAAGAGTTTCATATGAGACTGTCAGATGATGTTGGTGCACCCATCAATCCCTTACTCAGGGAAGGAATGTTTGCTGAGGGGAATATGGAAAATTTTTCTGCCACTATCCCTATCAACGTCTCTGTAAACCCTAATGTCTTGGAAAATATACACATAGGTGCAAACTGCTCTCCTGAAGAGATTGCAATCTATACGGCCTTGTTCAAGGAATTCCGTGATATATTTGCCTGATCATATGAGGAAATGCCAAGCATTGATCCATCAATAGTTGAACATGAGATCTAAACATACCCTGATTCCAAACCTATTTGGCAAAATTTAAGACCTATTAACCCACATAAAGTGGTGGCTGTGAAGGCTGAAGTTGAAAAGCTATTGAAAGGTGGTTTCATTTATCCCATATCTTTGATGGAATGGGTATCCAATCCTATTCCTATTGATAAGAAGCAAGGGACCATACGCGTCTGTACTAACTTCAGATATTTGAATAAACCCTATCCTAAGGAGAACTATCCCACACCATTTATAGACCATATTATAGATGCTTGTGCGGGAAGTGAAGTGTTCTCGTTTATGGATGGTTTCTCCAGATATAATCAAATTCAAATAAAACCAGAAGACCAACATAAAACTACTTTCATTTGTCCTTGGGGTACCTTCGCATACAAAAAGATGCCATTTGGATTGAAAAATTCTGGGGCAACCTTTCAATGGGCTATGAACTTTTCCTTCCATGATATCAAAGCCATTGTCGAGCCTTACCTTAATGATCTGCCTGCACATTCTCGCAATAGGATTGACCATCCAGATCACTTACTATTGATATTTGAGCGATGCAGATACTATAAGATCCGCTTGAATCCCGACAAGTGCGTGTTCTATGTCGAGTCGGGGAGATTGCTTAGATTCATTGTCTCTAATAGAGGCATCTAGGTGGATCCATTAAAAGTAGAGGCCATTGTAAATCTGCCTCCTCCTCATTCTATCAAAAAACTTCAAAGCCTGCAGGGCAAGTCTAATTTTCTTTGACGTTTTATCGTTAACTATGCCAAGATTACCAAGGGTTTCATGTGCCTGCTAAAATAGGACACCCCATTTGTATGGGATGAAACTGCACAACTTGCTTTTGAGGCATTGAAAAAGCTTTGTTGTCAGCACCTTTACTGCGTCCACCAGATTAATCTAGGGATTTTATTATTGTATCTGGCTGCATCTGAGTTGACCATTGGGGTAGTCCTGGTCCAAGAAGACGATAAGCTCCAGGAGCATGTCATTGACTATCTTAGTTGTACTTTATCCGGACCTGAACTTAGGTACTCCCATGTCGAGAAATCAGCATTAGTAGCTATCTATTTTGTTCAAAGGTTACGTCACTACATTTTCCTAAGGACCACAATAGTAGTGCCGGATGTGAATCCCTTTCAATATGTTTTGTCCTAATGGATTGTTGGGGGGAAATTCAACAAATGGACAGTCATTCTCCAAGAGTTTGACTTGGATTTCTAGTTCGCTAAGTTTAAAAAGTCCTTAATTTTTGCTGAGCTTATTAGTATAATTTCCTACTAAAGAAGATGTAGCTGTTGAAGTTGACTCATTCCCATATTATCATATCTTCTTGATATCCACCTATGATCCCTAGTATGGAGATATACTTGTATATATTCATACTTTGAAGTATCCTGTAGCTTCCTCACAAGAAGAACGACATAAATTACGCCTTAATGCTAAGAACTACCTCATCATAGGAGATATGTTATATTGAAGAGGGGTAGATTCCATTTTGCGTCGATTTCTTACCCATGAGGAAGTAGAGATTGTCCTGAATGATTCCCGTAGTGGAGCATGTGGGGGTCATTTATCTGGGTTAGAAACACTGTGGAGCGTGTAAAGATACTAAGTGCTGGTTATTTCTAGCCCACAATCTTCAAAGATTGTGTGGAAGTGGTGAAACGCTGTCATCCTAGTCAGCTTTACACCAGAAAAATGCAATCACATCCTACTCCATTGTTTCTCGTTGTCTTGGTAGGCCCCTTCATGAAATGGGGGATTGATTACATGACATGCAACCCATCCTTCGCTGGGGGGCATCGATACATCATTGTCACTATTGACTACTTTACGAAATGGGAAGAGGCAATGCCTACTTTTAAAGCCGACGAGGAAACCGTAACTTTCATTGTATTGAATCAAATTATAGCACGGTTTGGTATACCCAAGGTGATTTTCACTGACCATGGTAGTCATTTTCAAAATAGCATGATGGAGGAACTGACCACTATGCTTGGATTCAGACAAGAGCATTCATCTTCATACTATCCTCAAGCAAATGGTCAGGTTGAGGCTATAAACAAGACTTTGAAGACTATCCTCAAACGTACAATTTACACAACCCGTTCTAACTGGCATATCATGCTATATCCTCCTCCTTGGGCATACCAAACTAATGTAAAAATTTCTATGGGTTTCTCCCCTTTCCAGCTCGTTCATGGAGTGGAAGCCGTGACCCCGGTTGAATGTGAAATCCCATCCTTGAAAATAGCTATTCATGTGTTACATGATACGACAGATCTTGAAGAACTTCTGGTACACTTAGAACACCTTGATGAACAATGTAGAGATGTGCTGACTGCTAATCAAGCTCACAAGAATAGGGTCAAAACCCAATATGATAAGTTAGTCAAACCTCGGATTTTCTCTAAAGGTGAACTTGTTTTGCTTTGGGACCAAGATAAAGAACCCCTGTGGGCAGGAAAATTCAAGGCCATGTGGTTAGGTCCTTATGTTGTGTCTAATGTATTAAAGAAGGGCGCATATGAATTAATTGATTTTGATGAGATTAAGCTGCTTGAGCCTACAAATGGGCTCTACCTGAAAAAGTACTATGCTTAGGCTTAGCGCTTTTTCTTGTATTTTATTGTATGTATTTTTATGTACATTAGTTTGTCGGTTAGTGTTTTTTACACCATCTGCTGGTTATTGCATATGTCTTCTGAGAGGTACATAGGTTTTTCTGATGGCGCCAGTCGCCACACTTGTAATATAGCCTCAATAGCATGGGTCATTTATTCTCCTTCGGGATAGTTAGTTGCCTCAGGAGGTGCTTGCTTAGGTCTTGCTTCTAATATTGTTGTTGAGTATAGGGCTATAATTAAGCTTCTATGGGATGCTTTGTCACGTGGTATCACCCAGCTGGAAGTCTGACTGGATTCTCAATTGGTCATTTCCCAACTCAATCGAGATTATCAGGTGCGGAACCCTATTCTATTACGTCAGTTCATGCAAGTTAGGTTATTGGAAAGAAACTTTGAATTCATTATATTCAATCACATTCCAGGAAATCAGAATTCTTTAACTAATGCATGTGCTAATTACATTTTGGATTGGCATCTAACTCACATTTCATAAAAATATACAGCATACACCATACACATAAAAAACACTTGTAAATAAATCGACGATATATATATATATGTGAATATCTGTCTATAGATATGTTGAGTCTGATCCTCATATCAAGTCATAATTGTATAATATACAAAATGTGGATCGTAGTCCATCAAAATGTCCTAGATCTAAGCAGGACCACCCTAGTCACTTGGACCACCTTGGTCCCCATGGTCTCTCTATACTCTGGCTTCCTCAGCCTCTTCGGCTTCGGCAGCCTCCACAACATCTACATACACTAAAACTAATCTAGCCACTTGCCTCAAAAGGTGTAACCAGATAGGTGGAACTCCAACCACAAACTCCTGCATGATGGTCGGGATATGCTCTATCTGCAAGGTGGGCACTCTAGGTAATCCTGGATAGCTTCCCAACAGAACCCTAATAAGCCCTCGATCCTCACCTAAGACATGACAAACAAACATACGTGGATGCCCCTTAGGGCGGACTGGTCCAATATCTACATTTTGACATGTTTATAGGATTAGAACTCTTTTACATATGTATATATCTATATATTAAAATTCATAAAAAATTTAAAAACTTGAAAATTAAAAAATTACCTAGTTCTCCCCATGCTCCTCCTGGAGGAAGGACAAGGTCTGGATCACCTCAAAAATCCATCCCAGCATTTGGAAACTGCTCCAATGCTGATAATTGCCACTCCCACCAGACGTAGAAGTCATCATCGTATACACTCTACACTGAGACACCTCCTCCTTGACGGAGGAATATGTCTCCCCATCTGCTTAGCCTAGGCTAACATGGAGATCGGACTGGTAGGGGTATTGCAGGGCTTAACCCTAGAACTCTCTCTCGGAGAAAGCAACCAATATGCTAGAATACTCGAAGTCCTTCCGCCTTCCTCTCTTGCAGTCATAGAGTTGTTTTCTCAAAATTGGGACAACTCCTGAACACCAATCATATAGGGAACCCTACATACAATCCACTACCAACCACATTTGGTTCCGTGTAGCTAGATGGAGTGAATATGATCCCGCAACCCTAACTATGGTGCTTGTCAGTACCTATAGTGACAAATCACGTATATGTGCAATTGGGATGCAAATCCCTCTCTTTTGGGTACCAAGTGCGCAATACACATCAATGTAGATCTGGACACTTAGAGGATCACCACCCCTGTCAATTCCCTCTAAGTTGACATGTGCTCCTCATCATGACAGACCAGCAATAAAATATATGTCCTCTGGAGTAATTTCCAAAGTTTCACCTTGTAGGTCAAACATTCCTAAATCATTGTCCCAGTAGTTTATGATGAACTCTAGCAAGTGGACATTGGCCCACATAGGTGATGTGCAAAATAATTTCAACAACCCACTCATTCGTAAAACATGTACGGTGGGGGCACTTTGGAGTGCTTCTTGGTCTAAATCCTCATGCTCGCATTCCCTCCATTCAAGCACCATATTCACACCTAGCAAAACAATCATTATGAACCTTTAGTGGCATATAAAAATTCAAATTTTTTGACTCAATATATCTTTTACCCCTTCACGCAGTACATGCGACTGTCTAGCTAGATATGTCGCGTACTATACATGACTATCCTTTAGGGAAAATCACGTACAAAATGCATGTACGCAAGTTTCAATATAGCGAACCCGTGTACACAGCATGACCTACTTTAGGACCTTTTAAAAATATAAAATTCGGACCGAAATTTGAAAATTGGTAGGATCAAATTGAAGAGCTCGAGGTGTAGGCTTACCTACAACTTGCGGAATCGGATTTTGTCCACTGGATTGTCCACACCGATCGAATGAAGGTAGAGGTAAAAACTTGCTTTTTATGGCTAAAATTCCAAATGGTGATTTTTATTTTAGTTTTTGAACTTTTTATAGAAATTATATTTCTAAAGTGGGTTTTTTCCTATAGTTCAAAATGTATTTAACTAATACCATATCTCTTTTGGCCGTGTAACAGGTTTTTCATCATTCTAAAGTGTTTTTTGCTCATATAGGGTGGTTTTTGTATTTTCAATGCATTTTTGCATCTATAATTAATCCATTTTAAACTTAGCAATCAACATTTTAACCACGGACTATTGCATTTTAAACCATTAGCTCCATGACTTTACCATTGTTCTTCTGTGGATAGGGCCTTCCTCTCATGAGTATCCTCATGTAGAACCTATGTTGTCTTTCGATACTCATGCCGCAGTTGTGTTAGGTATAGGGGTATCCTCTTAGCTATTTTTCACACCAAATAGAGCCTCATTGTGGTCTCTTTTTACAAGCTATCCCTTTGTAGGACTCCCAGGCCTTATGGAGTTTCTTTAGGCCCAGGTCTGACTCCTTAAAAATAGACATGACTGCCGAGTTAACTTGTCCGTTCAAGCTCGCTAAGAATATGTGAATAGGCATCCGCGTTGGTGGTAGGTTATCTCTTTCTTCGACCATGCGGAATAACATGAGAAAGGATCCCTCTCTTTTCTACTGAATTGAGAAGATTATTCTCAGGCATAGGTTTATCACTTTTCTGAACCTGAGGGACTAAATTTACGGAAAATGAACTCTCGGTATGAGCTTAGTTTTCTCTTTTTCGTGCTCTGGACCTAAACATGAAAAATATTCCAAATGTACTCTGTGTCTTTGTCATGCTCATTAAACACTAAAGAACAAAGCATCAAGTTTATTGTTGTAAGCCCCATTTCTCATACTCAAATGGATCTTTCCGAGTGATCTTGCTTTCCGTCACACTCGTAAAACTCAAACTATTTATGTTGTTCTTGAAGGAGCCTTGGGTAGGTGGTAATTTAATCTTTTTTGGACCTCCCTGACTAAGTACGAAAAAGGTTCACCTTTTCTTCTACAAAAGTTAAGAGAGTTCTTCTGTGGTATGTTTTATACTTTTTCGGCCTCAGGAGACTAAATTGCACGAAAAAGGACCCCCCTGGAGTCTTCTTTGGAGTTTTCAGATTCTCTAAATGTGAAAACACTGACTAAGCATGTACTAGTTCGGGCTCATTAAATCCATGAATCAGTGACACTATTAAGCATTATTCCCTCTTCTCTTCAAGCTTGTTAAAAAATGAAGAGAGACTCAAGTTGACTTTCCTAGACTCGTTAAAATTTAACAGGGAAGGTAAGGAAGGAGTTTTCTCTTGTTTTCAGTTAGTGGCAACATGTCATCCTTGAACATAGCACTCTCTATTTTTTCTGATACCCATGTCTCATTGTTCACTTTCAAATCAGCTATTACTTTGAGTTTATTACTCCTCCTCTTCTCCGTTCTACATGGGGAATCTGATCATGTCTCCTACATGACAGATAAGTCTAGTTGTTCTATATATAAAGTTAAAAGTTGACTTGGGTCATCTCTTTGTCATGCTCATTGTTCAAGGACTTAACTCAATGTCTGATATCTATTCTGATCCCATCATTGTCATATCTGTTATCTCTTGTGTCTCCCTTTCTTTGCCCAGTCCCTAGTCACTCTTGTGATCCGTTGGAGGATCTATTTCCTTCCTTATCACAGTATGGTTCCGCTTCAGGACTTCCTGATGACGAATACCTAGAGTTTTGAGGTTTGTACCTCTAGATTCACTTTCATCATTAGTGAATTCCTTTTCTTCAGTTGTCAATTATCACCTATTGATTGACAAACTATTGAATCATCTCCATGTTCAACTTCAACTTACATCTATTCACATGGCTTGGATTGTACCGGTTCTTTGGAATTATTTATGAAGACCTTAGTTCCCCATCTATGGACTAAGTTACATAAGATTATATTCTCCCTATGTATATAGCTTCCAGATCTTTGAAGACTCATCATGATTGTATATTGTGTCTTCGATCCACCTTTGTAATATATGTGGTCTTGTACCCGTACTATATGATGTAATAAAACATTTGTAAAGGAGCTAGTGTTCTAGTTTATTGAACATAGCATTCTCAGATATGACTTTGTATATGACATTATTATGTATTTGTTTTAGGTACTATCTGCTCCATTGGATTTCTAAGTTCTCCAAAGATAAAGATTATAATTTATTTCGACCATCGCTTCCCTCTAACCTCACACATTAGGGGGCATCTGTTATCAACCCAAATGGCACTTATCCATCTAAGCACCGACACTTCATATGTTGGCACAAAAAAGGACATTTATGGATTGAAGGTTGCCTAAAACACTATAGATGGGCATGTTATGAAATACATTCACTATCCACCTAGATTTCCATTTTTACCTTTTTACATGTTGAATGTTGTACGTGACTCTTATCACGGCAACCTGCGTACATACGCGACTATTCCTACGGAATATTGTGTACTATACGCGAGTATTGTCATTGCAACCCACGTACATATCTATACGCGGGTTTCCATTATAGCAACTCACGTGTCATACGCGAGTTGCCAATATCAACACTCGTGTACATCTTCATTTGACATTAAAAATAATAAATTGTTATTAATGGATATTTGTTAAGCCCTCATCAATAACTATCTTAACTGTATCAACCTCCTCAACCTTCGAAACTGCTCTATTTCCTTAAGTATAAATAGAGGCCTTGGGGAGGGCATTAATCAATCATACTCGAAGAGCAAAGTTATGCCGGTGGTATCTATTCAGAATTCTTTGGAGCAGTAGAACTTAGAATCCTTTGGTTGCAGAGGAGTCCTTGTTTCAGGCATTGGGTTGTACACTTATCTCATTCACTATTGTTAATAAAGAGAATCCTTCTTCCAACTTTGTGTTGAGTCACTTTCATGTGTCATGGTTTGATGAATATTTATAATTGAGCACTCTATATATTGTTTATCTAACTTGTCATATATACATGCATGAGTTTGTACTTGGAGGATCTTCTCTTTGCAGGTGAAGGAGGTGCATCCCTGAAAGCTTTGGAGAAGAATCAGAGCGAGAGAAGTCAAAGCTTGGATGAACAGTCGTTAATCAAGTGAGTTCATTCTATATTCCTATTTCCTTTTTGTACTTTAAAACTGATTGTCTGCAAGTTTTAAGAGTACGTTGGTAACCCCAGACCTTCAGTTATAAGGTGTTTATTCCTGAACAATAGAACATATGTTTCATGTCTTCCCAAGTTTGAATGCAATTCCCACCTAGGCTCATGAACCATCAGAGGGCTGCTCCTTTCAAAGTAAGAGGGAAAAAAATAATATTTTGAACATTATATGCCTTTTAAAGTATTTCCAATTGAAATAAAAACTCATCGGGGTCTTCATTCTCTAGTCCGTGAAAATTTGGTAAAATGAATGGGGGAACGTACTATATTTTTGCCACCCCTCCTAGATCTCTAATATGGAATTCAAAGGTAACAAATTCTTCATCCTTCTTTCCTACCATATATTCCCACACTATAAATAGTTTTTCATGTGTTATCTTAAATCTCTCCTTTCAAATATTCCTATTAGTTTGTTAGCAGGATGGGTGGTACTTACAACACCACTAAGTGACTTAATTGTAAAACAAGTCCTACACTCGCATACGAGTAAATTGTATTAAAGTAAAACATGTACATCAAATTGAACTTATGAAAAAGTAAACTATCTACATCTATGAAAAGAAAAATACACTTAAGGGAAATAAATCAAACCTTGCATAAAGTAAACACACTTGTGCAAAAAAGGAACAACAAGGATTTGGAGAGACCCACTAAAGTGGATGCATTAGGCTGGCAAACTATGGAAATTCCGTAGTGAAATCATCTTTGCATCTTATTGTTTCCCCTTCCCCTTGCTGTATAATGTAAAGGCAACCTATCTATCCTTATCTATCTAGACTCTATTCATGAAAAACTAAACTAAAAAGAAAACCTAGACTAGTGCTACTACTGGGTATAGGGGATCCTATTATAACAGATGCGTAGGTTCTTACCTCTCATCTCACCGCTTCCCCACCAACAACCTATCACTAAACTTCATAAGCAAATTCTATTTTTTCTACCTTACAGAACAAATCCCTGACAATGGCACCAAAATTTTTGGGTGTGTTCTACTATCGTAAATACACCTAATATTTAATTATCGACTGGGGTTGGTAGGCTTAGAGTTGCTACAAAATATATGCAAAGGTAGAGGGGTTCCTAGGGAATTGTAGAAATACATTAATAAACAAAAGGTTGAAAAATATTTCAAAATGAAAAATCGAGTCAAACTCCTAAAAATTTAATTATTAATGTGATTAAAGCAAAACATCATACTAGGATAATATCAAACTACTCATTAATTAACTCTTCTTCTTCTTAATATAAGAATGGGAAAACTTTCATAAACAACCTCAGAAACTGAGAAAGGTCTAATTTATGCATAAGTCGAAAAAAATAAAGAAGCAAGTAGAAAACTTAATTAAGAATACCTCTTTAATTCTCTATCATATAACCATTTTGAGTAAACATACAATTCAAGAAATAAATCCTATGCTAGTATCAATCTACAAAGTATTGGTATATTTTCAAGAAATTAACATGTCTAACCCTAAGTTCAATATAAACAATGATGAATTAAACTAAACCAAATATATAATGATCAAATATTACAGCGATGATAAATGAGGAAATCAAAGACAAAAGAAACAAAAAAAATCATAATTCAGAAACATGCTTTGATTGAAAAGAAATACAAAAAGGGCTTTTAATAAGTACTTTAAAAATAATCTAACCTAAGGTCCTAGAGGCTGATGTAACTATTACCTAATTACCAAAACATAACAAAATTCAAAAAGCCAAAGAAATAAAATTGAAAGCAGGTTAAAAATTAAACTAAGAACACTAAAGGTCAGATGGAAGGCTAAACGACAGTCTGGAAGGAAGGTCTGAATGACATTCCAAATACACAGTCTGAATGAGAGGCTGTATACAGAAACTAATAAAAACAAACCTAAATGATTTAATTATCAGCTAATTTTGTGCACATGAAAACAGGATGCATAAAGGACATAATTTAAACCTAATTAATAATAAAAATAATCAAAAGGAATTACTAATATATGGGTATTAAGAGATTATTTCTATTATAAAAAAACAAATTGTAACATAGCTGAACTGATTTACATTTTAGACAAAAAGCAGCAAAACTAATCTCTAACTATAAATTATAACTAAGACTGACATAATATTAAGCACTAACTTGAAAGAAAAGCTAAAAGGAAACTAGAAGTAAGCTATATGTGGCCGGTCACTTTAATTCTAGAAACGAGAACTACATTAACAACACAGCGTGAATTATATTAACTATGGCAGATACATGTTACAAAGAACAGAGAAACAAATATAAACAAATTAAAAATAAAATTACTTATCTGTGATGAAGAGATAACAAAAACTCATATGGAAATAGAAACCATGAATTATTGAGGGGTCCTCTCGCAATCACGGGTAATTCCTGGCGAATGCTTTCACACACAGTCATAAAAAACAAGGCGTAGAGCTTCTATTAAAAAGAAGGAACATAGTTACAATATTCTTCTCTCAAAACAGACTAACTATCTACCTAATGGATTGATCAACCGCCTATCTCTCTGCATGGAGGTGTTTATATACACATTGTTTTCAAGAGATTGAGGAATTCGACCCTTTTGTGGTTGAACACTCTTCTAAATTTAGTCAATCATAAAAGGAAATAATTGTGCATAGGCTAGCGCATGAGCATCTGCCTCCTTCAACGTGATCGTGGCATCTTTAGCATGAACATGGGATTGTGGTGAACATGGAAGAGCACACATGATAGGTTTCTAGAATGAGGGTGCTTCTTCAATTGAACGTTTGGGCTGGTGATGTACTAATAAGCAACAACATCGTGACAGTGACAATCCTCTACAATGTTCCCTCCTTTGAATGCGTGAGTAGTGAAAATAGAATGGCGAAATCAATGCACCGTCGATCCTTCTAGATTTTTGGTTATCCTATCACCTGGGCATGTGGTCAACAAAATGGTTTGCAGACTTCTTCAACGTTTAATTCCTGATATTGGATGTTAACAGTGCGCAGCCTGATTTGCAAGCTGGACAGGAAGCTAGAAAGCGAGCTGTGTGATGAGCTTGACATCGATTGTGCAGATCAGGCTGAATGGTAAGCTGAATGCATTTTGTTTATAAATTCTCCCAAACATACTACACAACCTACAAACAAATACACATATTAATTAATATATCGAATATGCTTTAAATAATAGAATTTTAAGTCAATAAAGTTGTAAAAATAATGTTAATAACCAGAGTTGCGTAAACATCAAATTCGTTCTTAACTCATGCTAAATAACTATATGCATGACATAAAATACACAAAAGATAATAAAATATGCATTTAAATGTGTTATTTTAATGCCAAAAATGATAACAAAATGACACTCGACAAGCTTTTTGCTCAAATTGCCTCATAGATCCAACAAGAAACACGTAGAAGAATTTCCTTGTCCTTTCATGGCTCTAATACCATATTAAAATTGGATTCACATCAATCTATGGATCAAGACACAAAATTACAAGAGATTTCACAGATCAATTTTACTCAAAAATGACATGAAACAATGCGATAAGGAGTTGCAACTGTATAATTGATATCATTAGTCAAAAGTAGTGATACAATGTCATACAATGGAAAGAATAGCCATGCAATTTGAATCCTAGAGAGGTCATTCAAATCTAGTACATGAGAGTGTATTAGTTATCAGTTAGACACCACTTGACACTTCAGTTAACCACTTAATAGAACCTTAATTGACTCTAACTGAATCAGAGCCAATTTAGATTGAGTCTAACTGAATAGAACTCAACTTCATGTCAATCAGTAGGTGAGGGCACATATCTAACTTCAGTTAGTTGAGATCAACTGAACTAAACTAAACTAAGGCACCAAAAGTAGTGAGAGGCACCTTTAATCAATTCATCTAACTGCAATTTACAAAAAATAGGAAAAAAAATGAGGGAGATGCCTTTACAGCTTCAATTTAACTGAAAGTAGGTGAAACAACCATCAATTAACTAATTTGAGGAGCTTATGTCATGTAGATCAACCCATATTTTCTCCTTGATTGAAGAAGGAGGCTCAGTTAGTCTCCTTGATTGAAGGAGAAGACTGAGTTAGGTGCCCTGATTGAAGGAGGATGATCCATTTGATGATGTAGTTACATATTCAAGTCAATAACTTAGGATAAGTGGTAAATTAGGCCAAATAAGACAAATAATGATGTGTGGGTTGATAATGACTCCAACGTAATTTTGGGATGAGGCAAATCTAAAATGGCTCTTATTTTCTCCATATTTACCTTCACACCATCTTTAACAATGATGTGTCCAAGATACAAGATCTCTGTCAAACCAAACTCACATTTTGATAGCTTAGCAAACAAAGATTGACCGTGCAGAATTTTTAATACCTCTTCTAGATGAGGCAAGTGTTCCTTCCAAGTTTTACTGTAAATAAGAATGTCATCAAAGAAAAAAAGTACAAACTTATAAAGTTGCTTGTGGAATATTTTGTTCATGCATGATTGGAATGTGGTTGGTGCATTTTTCAAGCCAAATGGCATGGAATCAAACTCAAAGTGACCATAGTGGCATCTAAAAGCAGTCTTTGGTATGTCTTCCTCTCTCATTTGAGTTTGATGATAACCTAATCTAAGGTAAATATTTGAGAAGAAATTGGTGCCATGGACCTCATCCATGATCTCATAAATCCTTGGGATGGGGTATATATTATTTATTGTATACTTGTTTAACGCTCTGAAATCAATGCACATTCTCAAGGTTCCATCTTTCTTTTTTACCATAAAAACTAAAGAAGCAAATGGTATAAAAGTAGGCCTTATGAGACCCAACTCCAAGAGTTTTTGAATGGCCTCTTCAATCTCATCTTGAATCCTTTTGGAATGCCTATAAGGCTGAATTTTGATAGGTTATGTTCCTATCTCTAACTCAATGATATACTCAACACCTATATCTGGTGTTCTTCCTAGGGGAAGGTCTCCAAAAACCTTCTCATACTTATTCAATAGTTTCTCTATCTCCTTAGGATTCTTGGAAATGTTCAAGTGGGGTTTAGGATATGTATTTAAACATTAAACAACCCATTCTATATCTCCATGCCTCAAGATATTCTTCATGCTATGAGAAGACACCACTTGATTTGGGTAGGTGTGCTTTCCCCTCAACAAGATGGGTTTCCGTTCTAAATTTTTTAACCTTATTTTAGGGACTTGATCATTCACTGTATACTCCCCTAAATAATACAACCATTTTACTCCCAAAACCACATTTGTATCATTCACATTCACTACATAAAAATTGTCAGTGATAGTATGATTTCCTAGAGTAACTAGAATCTTTGGAATCCATTTAGTGTAGTCCATAGAATTGTTACCTAGAATGATGACTGTGAAACCATCAAAAGTTTCATCTTGTAAATTTATCCTCTCCACAAAGGCTTCATATATTAAGTTGTGATTGGATCCACCATCCACTAGAGCTGTGAAATTTTGGCCTTGTATGTTGCCCTTGAGCCTTAAGATGTGGAATCTAGGTACACCCAAAAGTGCTGCAATTTTTCCTAGATCGGGAGTGGGTTGTTCTTATTCTATTGTTTGATACCCATCTTCTTGGGCTACATGATTTTCCTCTTCCTCCTCCTCCTCCTC
This sequence comes from Pseudotsuga menziesii, assembly GCA_001517045.1. Classification (NCBI taxonomy): domain Eukaryota; kingdom Viridiplantae; phylum Streptophyta; class Pinopsida; order Pinales; family Pinaceae; genus Pseudotsuga; species Pseudotsuga menziesii. The sequence goes on along the minus strand of LPNX010957972.1, from coordinate 85,016 downwards.
TTCATCATATTTATAAAAAACTTCAATGTAGTGTTCCTTCCTCTTGGCACATCTATGTCCTGGGACCCAAGGTTCTTGGCATGTAAAACATAGCTTCTTTATTCTAAGCTCTTCGTTGCTCTATGCTCCTTTTATTTTATTTGCTATAGGAGTAATTTTCCCATGGTTTCTTACCTTCCTTGAAATTGGAATGGAAATTTGGCTTAGGAGGGTACTTGGTTCTTGGCAACACATTCTGCAAATCCCTTGTCAAATTCATGGAATCCTTCAATGTGGTTGGCTTGTGAGCTTTCACCATACCTCTCAAAGTTTCTATCAATTCTTTAGTAAACAATAAAACCATCCTAGACATATATACATCAGAAACCATTACTGAAAAATTTTCAAACTCTAACATATATGCTTCAGGAGTTCCTACTTTCTTCAATTGCGCTAGTTCTTTGGAAGGAAGTTCAGGGTCTTTCCTCTCAATTCTCTCCATCAATGCATTGGAGAAACCTTAAAATATTATCATGTCCCAAGGTTATAATACCATGGAACCACCAATCAATAGCTTCCCCTTCAAGATGCAGAATGGCCATTTTCAATGCATCTTCTTCAACCATAGCATTTAATTGGAAATATACACTTAATTTTTGCAACTAAGCACTAGCAGACATTTGTGATGAACCATCAAAGGAAGGAATGGTTATTTTTCCCATGGTTTGTTTTAATTCAAGGTTAATATGGGATTCCCTATTACCATTTGAATTTCCTCCTTGCTTGAACTGAAAAGAAGCTCTAATGAACTGATCAAAAGGTAGTACTTTTCTACATTCATCACTTAATTGATGCCAATCATTTTCTCCTTCTCTAACATCATAGGTGGTGTAAGGGCATTATTTGGACTCTAAAAACTTAGGTATTGCAGGTACACTCTAATTTTTTAACTCATGAGGTATGTTATGAGGTCCAGTCTTCGACAAAATGGTTTATCCATTGGTCTTTCCCTCATCATGGAGTGTACTACTACTACTCCTGGGTGTTGACTTGCTCCCAAGTTGGCTAGCCAACAATTTGAATCCTCACATAAAGTGTTTGGTAATTAATTAAAGATATTATTTAATGAATTTTTTAAGGTCCTTATTGTTTTCTTTGTCATCCATATCTCCCAGTTCTAGTTTTTCCTTAATCTTCTTGTAAAAGGAACTAACCTCTCAACTTCCTTCCTTTTCACTGTTAAGATATACAGTTTCAGTTTATAAGGGAGGGATATTATAATCATAAAACATGAATAAATAGGTCCATAAAGTTCCAATATCATGCTATAATACCACTTGTAATGTCCCAATTCAAAAATTCCCAATAAAGGCATAATTTTGGAAAACTTGTCTTGACTAGTTTTGACCCAGGGGGATTCGAATGGCTCAAGAGCGTATCAAATTTGGTAGGGACTGATGTGGGGAGTATTAGGAATATTAAATTGAATATATGATATTTTTATTACATCTCATATACATATGCAACTCGAATTGGCCAAGATGGAAAAGAGGGAAAAATTACTGGCAATTTATGATGCGCCAATTCCCCCTAGGGTGTGGGAAGAAATGGATCTCCAACTCCTAAGAAACCCTTCCAAATTTCAGAAAAAATTATGGGGATTATAATTATACTTCATTTACTATCATTATATATGGTTAATATTTCTGCAACAGTCGAATGCACAATTTCAGTGATATTTGCTTAAGGGAAATGACACAAGAAAGCTCAACTTCAACTCGTAAATGGTGCATATAATGGTTCAAAATAGAGAAATAAGAATATATACCATTTAAATAATTTCAATATCTCATGAAAATCATATAAAATTGAACCAAGTTGCAATATACATCATATACATAATCTCCATTGAAAGGGAACGTCATCACATGGAAACTAGTCACAAAAAAGCTTGGAAATGTGGACATTTGCATATGTATTTCTTCTGATTTTGAATTACAGAGCATGTGAATATGATATTAAATAGCCATACATCATACATCAGATATTGGGAATCAACTGAACTCAATGGGGTGCAACCACCATTCACACTAGTGCGCCTTCATAGAAAAAAATGGAAATATGGAAGTGAAAATTGATAGAATGGGAGGAGAGATGGATCATGAAAAAAAAAAACCTCCTATATGAAATAAAACACTCCTTGAAGATAAAAATGAGAGGTATGAGTGGCCTCTCTCATGGACACTTGTATGAAAATCTCACTCTCTCGAAATTGGCTCACTAGCAGGGTAAGTGTGCACTTACCGTGCAAAGGACAAGCTAATGCTCTCCAAATGCCAAAGGAAAATTCACAAATGATCCCAATCCATTTCCATTCCTCATGAAATATTTTTTTAATCCTCATAAGGTCCCCCAAGGTCTAATTCATTCGTTTTAAATATACTATTTCCATGAGATGTTACTTTAATATGAAAAATAACTTTGGAAGGAGCCCTACAGGTTGATTGGTATAGTCTAATGTGATCAACGTCACATCGGATGGATCAACAACTATAGTTGAAGACAATAGTTCCTTTATTTGTGCAGGAAAATATTGCAACACCTTCATGGTGGACATGGCACATGGTGCTTGAGCTATTTCCTCAACAACATTTGCATTATGAGCAGCTCCTGCATTAGGATTATGCATTTTTCTACATAGATCACCTTTGGGAGGGTGTGGTACTATGTCTATGGTTGGTTTCTCAATGGAAAGAGAACCACTTGGCTGTGATTTTGATTGATCCACTGTACTATGAGGGACATCATAAGAATGAGATATCTTTTTAATGTTCACCTCATGATCACACATGAAGGCATTGACATTGGGATCATTTCCCTCTTGCATGGATTTTGATTGGTTACCTCCTGGCAGAGGTTCCAATGTTGTAGAAGCCATCTGATGATGGTGTTGTAGAAAAGGTTGCATCAATACAATAGATTGTTGTTTCCCACTATCTTGAGATGTATTCAGTGCACCTCGTTTCCCAAATTTAGCATTTTGCTTGATCTTGTATTTTTTCTTATTTCCTCTAAGTTCTATGGATTAAACGATGAGTTTTTTAGGATTTTGGGAAGGATTAGCACTATTCTTACCCTTGTAATTATTCTTCTTCCCATTAAGGTCCATGGATTGAACTATGAGGATTTCAGAAGTCAGGGACTTCTTAGCATGTTGTTGCATATCTTGACCAGTTGTAGGTTCTGAGGTTTGAATAGAAATTTGACCCATTTGCGGGGTGATTTGCTCAAGGTTTTTAATGGAACCAATCATACCATTGCCATGAGGTCTATGTGGAGGCCTAGCCCAATCAAACAAAGGTTTTGCATGCTAGTTCCAAAAAGATTGGTTACTTTCTAGAACCTCGCCAATCCATTGTGGAATGAGATTCATGGGTGGATTTCGAGATTGGATATTTCCTGGTATCTGACCACACCATTGATGAATGGGTGGATTTTCCCCTTGCAGTGTTAGACTCCAGTGAGATTGGTTATTTCCTAGAATCTGACCACACCATTTAGGTGGTACCTAGATTTGACTAGTATTCCAAGGTGGGTTGTCCCCTTGCGAAGGTTTCCCCAAGAATATTGGGTACTTCATGGAACATGATCAATCGATGGATTGTCTCCTGATAGATTTATGTCCCAAGAAGATTGGTTACTTCCTAAAACTTGACCACTGGGTGGATTGCCTCCTAATGGATTTAGCTCCCAAGAATATTGGTTAATTACTAGAACCTGACCATTCCATTGATTCCATCCTTGGTTTTGATTGGAATTCCAAGGTATGTTTCCTCCTTGCAGAGGTTGGATCCAAAAAGATTGGTTACTTTCTAAAAAATGACAGTTCCATTATGGAATGGGGTTGATAGGTGAATTTCCCCTAGGCATTGTGCTAGGATAAATCAGAGGATAACCCTCTAGGAAATTTCCTCCCATCGATGAAGGACAATTCCAATTAGCATTTGTGTCCCATGATGCATTATTTCCACTGGGAATATGAAGATTCCATGGTAAAGGGTTGTCCCCAGAAGTAGAACCTAGACAACTATTGTCTGTGCCAAGAGGATTTTGATAACCTCCCGTAACCATTTGAGGCTACATTGATATGGTTCCTTCAACTCTTGACAAAGCCAAAGGGTTAAGTGTAATGTTCTACATTTTATCACAAATTTAAAAAAGACTAACCAGTGACTCACTTCCCGCAAGTATGATTGAGCTTAAAGGATGTTCTAAGGGTGGACTTACATGAGCAAATGTGTGATATTTTATTTTTCAAATCTCAACTAAAGTAAGATTGTCAATTCTATCTATGTTTCGACCATGATATGATAAATTTTTAGAATTGATTTGATGTTGTTCTTCTCTAGTAATATTTGATTGGGTTTATAAGTAGTTCAGTTTCAAATTCACAATGATGTGGTTCATGTTTATACCTCCACACAATGTAGCGGGGCCCTTAAACTTGGGTAATTTTCCTTGCTGCCAACTTGACGAGTGGACTGGGAGATTAATCCCTTTGAATTTTAATAAAAGGATTTGTTTATTAGAGTATATCAAAATACAGCCAAACAATCCTAAAGGCAGCTAGACTCAACAAAAATCAAAGTGTCCACACCACTAAAAAATTCCCTAAGGAAGCAACAATCAAGCTTCTTTCCAAAAAACCGAGGTTTATTGGAAAGTTGGATTTTTAGAGGGCCTTCAAAAACTAGTATCCCTTGAGGGACATTAAGTCTCAATAATTACTAAATGGTGAAGGAATGAGAAAAATTTACATCGTTCTTCAATCGCTAGGGGTCCAAGTGTTAGCTCTAGGCTACTCACCCTCCCAAGGAGCTGAAATAACCGTGTGTCTTTCTCAGGTATTGCAAGTGTCCCCCACTCACAACAGCCTATGTGATGCCCTAGGACAAGAAACTATGGTTGGCACTTCAAAATCGGTGACTGGGTAAGACAGTCGTCAGTCCAGGATAACTCACATAGAATAGATATCTTAGAAAAGTGATGTCACCCTAAGGAATTGTCACTTAATTGAGACACTGTAATGTGCTCATATCCCACCATAGAAGAAAAATGGGGGTACCATCCTTACTAATTCGGATTGACCTCATGCTTAACACTTGTGTTAGAAGCGCTTTCTCGGCTAGCACGCTTTACTACTAATGGATTTAACTCTCGTTAATCAATGCTAGTTTCAATTTTTTGTGGCATTGGAATGTTAAATCACCATCTTAACCCAAATCCCTATCCTAATCTTGTTGGTGATATCAAATATAAAATATTGATTGTTTTTAAATTAAGTGTTGATTTTAAAGGTAATTCGATTAGTTTTGAGAAGTGGTGGTGAAACTGATGGTGTTGTGACTTATGCTACTGCACCAAACCAATGCACATATGATTTTAATCTTATCTTTTCATTTGATGGACTTATATACTATGAGACAGTAAGAGGTTCATTGAGATCCTTCAGATGTGCATATTGCAAAATCACTTTCAAAAATTTGAAATCACTTTCATTTTTCAATCAAGGGTTCAAGAGGTTGGTTTCAATTATTACTCATTAGAAATGAAAAATGTTTGAATATTCAATGTTTTCTCTCATTTCCAATAAGTCTCTTAAACTAATGCATACATGTAAGAACATGATTCAATTTTTATTTTCCAAGGCCAGCATTTACACTTGAGATCCACTCTCTCGTTCACAAGACTGCTTGAAAGCACAAGTGAAGAGGACACTCGTGGCTCGATAATATGCTTCAAAATTTCAAAGGATTCCTATTACACTTGAGATCCACATTCGCATTCACAGGACCTCCTGAAAGAACAATGAAGACGATACTCATGGCTCGAACATAACTTATCTTAAGAATCTTGACAATGACGAAAAGATCCTCTCATTGTGTTTGAACTAATATTGAGTGGCAGGTTCGTAGTTTGTGAATTTGATATTAAATGATAGTATGAAGAGTGTTTCAATGGTGTTTAAAAGTTTTGTGTCAGGTAACCAAGTCTATTTGAATTCAAAATTCATGGTCACAATAATTTATAAATTGAAACAATGTCAAGTTCTTTAATTTTTTCAACAATTTCCTTATGTCGCTATGTGATAAAAATGACAAATCTAGACAAATTTTTAGACATTCAAGGCTGAAATAAATGACTTAAAGGGAAAAAAATCTCATAACTTTTAGATCTCAGCATTATTTTCAAGGAAAAATTTGAATAATACTAAATAAAAACCTCCTCCTAAAAGTGATTTTTTCCTATTTTTTCTTAAAAAGAATCTTCCAAGCCTTCCAAAATTGAGGGAGAATGTCCCCAAATGTTTCAAAATGATCATAAAAGGTCATATTATAATTTATCAAGTGTTTTAGGATTTTAATCAAAGTTCTGCAAAGTTTCAAAATAATTCAATAAAAATTCAAAAATTAGTGATCTCCACAAAATTTCAAACTCAAGCAAACAAATGCACACCAAACTTACAATCCTTCAAAAAAATCTCTAAAAATTAATAAAAGGGAATAAATTGTTGTCTAAACCCTTTGTTAGAGTTTCTAAGACATCTACAACCATAAAAATCAATCAAAATGACCAAAAATTGTAGATCTGGCTATCAAAAATCAAGAATTATGCCTTTTTCAAATTTCAACCAAATGCATACAAAAATTCAAAATTCTTCAAAGAAATCCCTTAAATATTAATGAAAGAGAGGTAAGTACTATTTAAAACCTATATAATAATATTCCTAAGACATATACAGTAGTACAAATCAATCAAAATGACCAAAAATTGCAGATCTGACCATAAAAAATCAAGAACCATGAATTTTTCAAATTCCAACCATATGCACATAACACTTCACAATTATTCAAAGTAATCCTTAATATTTTACCAAAATGGATGAACTTAGACTGTAAAATCAATTAGAGGACTATCTAAACTTTCCAAATCAAAACAAATCACTCAAAACAGACAAGAATTGAGGATTTTATGTTAAAATACTAGACTCGTATTGTGTCTCTATTCCATGCGCGTCTGTCACTACTATGTACTAGCATGTTGTTTCAATGCATACATGACTGTCACTACTGCACACCCGGATATTCACAGAGAACCCTCAGATCCTGCCTAAATCTATAAATATCAGTCTAGGTAATGGCCAAGCTAGATCGGTTTGAGATTCTTGAATTGATTTAAAGCTTCAAAAGAAAAAAAACAAGCATGCATCAAAGGATTTAAAATGAAAGACACACCCAAACAAGGGGAAATTCTTAAGAAAAATGGTTTCAAGAGAAGGCCCCTTTAGTACCCTATTATGGTCACCATTATGTTTGTACATTCGATCATAGGGACATGTCTACATCCTATCTATCCTTAAATATAGGGAGGGTGAATCCTGCTGACAAAAATACATCCAATAAATGAAAGCTTCCAGATATTTCTCAACTTTTTCAAAGAAGAGAGAGGGAGGGAAGAAAGGAAATTACCACTTTAAGCATGTTGTTCATTGAAGATCCTTTTGCTCCAGCCTTCTTAGCCTTTAGGCCTCCATTAGCATCCTGCTACCTAGCTCCTTACCTCTAGCTTTTGAAAAACTTTAAAAAAACTTGAAATCTATCTACCAAATATTGATAAAGAACACATAAAAATGCATAGATTCATACACAACATTTTGGGAAAATCATATTGCATCATATTAAAATGGGAGGAAAGTGATTACAACCCAATAATAGGTGAATCCATTTCTCCCTTGCTCTAAACTATCCTCTTCCATCAATCCCAATGACCACTAAAGAAACTATGATGTGAAAAAGACTCTATCTCTAGCCTCCAAACCCTACAACATGCCTTTGCTTTTCTAGCTTGTCTTCCTTAATTCACCTCACATGCCTTCCATTTATAGGATTTGGCTTTGAGCATCCCATCTTTGATAAATAATGTGGGATTTAGGATTTTTTAAGGTTTTGATTATTTCTTTCAAAAAACCCACTTTCCTTAGTTTTTGGCCATTTCAACTTGATTTTCAGTATTTCTAGGACAATTAATGCCCTTATTAGGAATTTTCACTATGTGAGTTATAAGAACTGGGATGTGGCCCTTAAGTGGTCATGGAATTGGTCTCTTTAGGGCCACCTTGTCTTCAAACATTTATTCCTTTGTGGAAACAGTGGTCAATTGTTAAAAAAACTTTGATCTTCATGTTGCGAGCGAAGTAAAATATTGTTTTTATACCAACACTCTCAAGGGTGTTAATTTTATTGTTAACAATAGAAGATCCTCCCATTTGTTAATTCGACAAAGGATATTGAGCTGACTGTGGTACTCTTTAAGGCATGGTAAGTCTATATACCATAGGTGCAGATGCGGGATAGGCTGGAACAACACTAAAGGGAATATTTAATGACCTACCTAAAATATCACTAGGTAAAAGGTAGGGAAAGGGTATCCTAGAGTTTGGGGTCAAATCCAAAACTGACACATTCATGGCAGTATTGGTACCAAACTGATAGATAACTTGACTAAGGGAAATTTCCTAAAATGGAGCATTAGATCCAAATATAGGAGCTACTGTTTCATTAGGATGGAATTGATTAAGCCCAGCTCTGGAAGGAGTTGGGATGACAAAGGATGTGTTCCAAGAGGAGGTCTTCTCCACTAGTGGTGGTCCTGATAGGTCTATTATGAGAGAATTGGGAAGAGTAGATTAGACTCCTTCATATTCAACTAGAACTCCTTCCAATTCAGGCATAGAAGTGCTACCTACCTCGAAATTGTTCTCCATGTATATTTCCATGGGAGGTTGGGCTAGATGATTCAAAGTATTTTCTGGTGATAATACTTGTAACCAACGAGACCTCATACATGAGAAATAAGCCAGTTTGTGAAAATAAAACTGATCTCAAAAATAAGAAACCCTATCTAGTTAGGCAACTCAAATGCTACTCAAGATAAAGAAACAAACAAAACTTGTGATAGGAGTGATAAAAAGTGAGGATCCTCACAAGATTGTCAAACCACCACAACTCACAATATACCACAGGGACCAATAGTGAAAAACAACAAGGAGGATTGGGACCGTACCCTTTCTTGAACACTAGATTACTTAGATTCCATGTGCATAGTAATAACCTTGAGTGTGGTTCTTGATGTATTGTAGTGATAGGACGGTAAAAGGGATATGCTCATCTGGTCTCAGGATCCCTACAAGTTTCTCCGTATATACACAAGGTATGTAGAAGCTCCACTCCATAGTAACGATGTCTAATGCACAACCGTTTGAAAGGGGCCTTCCGATATACAAATCAATACATGAAGTACCTTTATATGTACCTATAGGGTATGTGAAAGGTCTTTCTATATACCAGTGGTACATGGAAGAACCACATGATCCCCTGAATGTAGTGTAGGCAAATAACGACATCTCCTACACTTAAAGATGTTGAAACACGTCTCTAACCTATCACACCTTTCTACAAATTTTAACCTAAGTCTAGCTTGATTTTATATTTTGTGGTTAGGTGAATGCATGAGGTGAGTACATAAAAGTAAAACTATGCAAAATGATGATGCAAATATTTCCTTTCACTTTTTGAAAAATTCCCTACTTAAGGAAGAGATAGAGGTTCGGTTCCTACTTATCCAAAATGACTAAATCCCAAGCAAGAAAATACAAAACTATATCTTCAAACCTATTGCAAGAACACCATGACTTCAAAACAAGAAATTTGAAAAGGAAAATGACAATATCTCTTTTCAAAAGAAAGACTATGATGACTACTCAACACACCACATTTTCCAAAACTTTTTCAAAAATGAGACTAAGATGCACACAACACACTTTTCTTTTTGTTTGAGAGCAAGAACACCTAAGAAGAAATCAAAAAGTAAATAGTTGAGAGTTTTCAAGAGAAATCAAGACTCTACCAACTCATCCATAAGCTTGACCTAGACCTTTCTCTCAATTTTTCAAAAATAAAAATGGAAACAACCTCAAATAAAACAATGAAGAAAATAAAAGAAAATCTACTTTATTTCAATTTGATTAAACAAAATTCAGACATATGGATCTACACTTCCTTTTCAGAATTCTTCTTCAACCAAAATCAAAACTACAAGAGGCTCATGAGCCAATTCAACTAGTTCTTGGAGGTCTAACCTAGCCAAGCCTAAATCAATTCCTAGATTTCAATTCACAAATGAAACTATTAGAAGCAAGCTAGAACAATCTCAAAAAACAAAAATATAAATGCCAATCTTGAAAAATGTATTGGGATTAAAAACCCTACCTAGCACCGCTGCTTGAAGGTGTCGTATAGAGCGTTACTACTCCAGTACCATTTTTTTCCAAGAAGAACAGAGCGATAGCACTGCTCTCTGTTCACGAGATTTGTGCGGTGGCATGACTTGTTTCCTTTGCAAAAAGTGTGTCGGTCCCTCTTGGTAAACTACCCAGGTGCGATGGTGTTTACAAGTTCCAAAAAAAGAAACAAGGAGAAAAGAAATGTTAATTTTTAATTTACTAACATCAAATGATAATCAAAATCAAGGAAATGAAGCATATGAGGCATATCTTGACAGATGTAAACAGATATGATCAATATCAAATCAAATCCAACTAAAGAACTAGTGGATCTGATTAATGAATAAATTGAAGTTTGAAGGAAAGGAAAGAACTAAGAACTAAGAATGACCAGGAGTTCTATCACTCTCCCTAGTATGGTTGCCATATTTGTTATTGGAAATACTTACCCTCTTTGGACAAAGGTTGTTCCCTAGCCCAAAATACTCTAAGATAGAACATATGAGTAACAACAATGAGTATCACTTCTCCTAAGATTGATAGATTCTTGGAATGAATTCTTTCACCTTCCATACAATGTGATGTACCGGTCTTTTGGAATGCTAGATCTCCATAGATTCACTTGCAATAAGCACACAACAAAAGGAATACAAGATTAGAGCACCAAGTACAATCTATAATCCTATGTTGATGACTAAGGAATTCAACAATGAAAAAAGTGATCAAGACACAATATGATTCATGGGAAAGTAACTTTAATTGTATTAATGCAATAAGATAGAGAAATTACAACCAAGAGTCTTAGTGTTGAGAAGTCTCTTCTCAAGAAAAACCATGCCTCCAAAGATTCAAACTTGTCAACCTAGTGCTCACTCTCCTTAGCTATATTTGGCCAAAGTTTTGATGTTGTAGCATAATCTTCCTCCCTTTACCCATGGGGGATGAGCCAATATTTATAGCCATGGAGTGACAGGGAAGGTTGAGATTATAATAGGTGAGGTGGAGGGGAGATCCTAAAAGGATGGATCTCGAGCTCAGGTGGTCTAGGAGTCTAACGATGAGGTTTCCATGAAGCTAAGGTTCGAGAGGCTTCGTGAAACTTCTACTTTTAGCTTTAAAACTTAGGCACCGCTCTTTGCCAACTAAAATAGAGAGTTTCCCATAGTGCACCTCTCATTTTATGAATACATGTGGCAATGGCACTACTTTTTGTTCATGAGAAACAAGCATTACACATTGGGGTAACGCACATTGTCCACAAGGAAAGTGCGGTGGTGGACAAAATCATGAAATCACTGATCCTGGCCCAAATTCAACTTCACAATTTGGGGATTTGAGGCAAGTTCTGATTTTTGGTTCTCATAATATGATGATGAGAAATGTGTGTAACATGCACACAATACAAATGGGATTACAATACATTCAACTCTATTCCTTCCTCTAAATTCAACAAAGATGCTTCCATCGAATTCAAACACATTGGACCTATTGACAAAAGACTATGAATAGCTACGACTACTTCTAATATATGTAGTATCACTAATTGGCTCATGACTTCTATACAACATCGAAAAAAGAGTAGTAGAAATCATGCACACACCAACAAAGGCATTTGAAAATATAGATATCATTTTCTATGGTGATATCTTCCAAGAAAACCCTGTTTGAGATTGTTGGATTTTTTAATAGCCAATATTCTAACAAAAAATAATACCATATACCTTTTGGACAAATAACATATAATACTTTGAACTGAAATAGGTAATGAGAAAAAAAAAACTATTTGTTTCTATACTCAACAGAATTAGAACATGTTCTCACACAGAAAATGATATAAACTTCTACATAAACATTATTATAGATAGCCACCAAATGATCCAACATTCCCCTATATTTTCCATAGTAACAAATATGTTTAGCAACAAAATGAAACAATGTTGTCTAATTTATAATCAGAAGCATTTATCCTAATAACACATGAGAAAAAAATCGATTTAATGGAAAAAAACAATGAACTTTCCTTTTGAAATATTGCTAAAACAAATATGCTCATTAAATTAATTAGGGGAAATTATGCAATACAATATGGGTTGGTGAATGTAACATAAGGTATTTTTAAAGACTACAAACAAGATATAGATGATATCATATGGATATACTTTTGAGACCCATCAGTTGGAATTATGCAAAGATCTACTATGCAACATCTAGATACATTTAGCATCATGCCTAATTGCACATTAATTAAAGAAATATTTTTCCAAGTGACACATGAAAATAAAAATAGCTTTTTCCAAGAATAACTTCATGTTCAATTGGCATGTGCATGAACAATGCATAGAGCACACAGACTTACTATGACCATATTAGCATTTGATCTGAAGGGAATTCATCAACATGGACTCATGTATACATCACTCTAGTGTCAAAAACATCCATTCTCTTTATCGTGTAAGCAAATCAAAACAAAACAAAAATTCATCTATCAAAAGGTTGTTGATAAAATAAATAGACTAGAAAACCATGCATGTTTATGACTTCAACATGGCCTCTCATCACTTTCTTACTCATTCAATGCCCAGAATGAGTGTTAGAATCATGGATTTTGCTTTAAAAAATAAAGGGATATATGATAGAGGAGACGTGAAATATTGCATTTCACTATTGAATAAAAACATGGTTGAGAACATAGAACTAGTTTGTAAATATCGTAAGCTTACTCCAGATACAATTGTTAGTGAAATTTTAACATTGACTAATAGATACTCTATAGTGTTCATTTTTGTGCTAATCATTGCATGCAAGGAAACCAACACACAGTATGAGATAACTATCAAAGACAGTGACACCTAAAATGTTCATGCAAGAGGTAAGTCTTGTAGCCAATTGTAAGGAAAACAACTATTTTTCCCTACTTTAGTTATTCCTCCTTTGAAGAATTATCTTTCTACCAATCAAGTTTTCTTCACTACCCTTTCAAAAATATCTAGACAAGGGGGAAACCAATTCTCTTTGAATGAACCCTCACTGAGCTCTAGGATTGCTTCCTTTCATTGGAATAGTCTATCTGATTCGTCCCTTCCTTTTGTTGCACCTTTTCAAATAAAGGTTCAAGTTAATCATTACATGTTTTCTTGTTTTATTGTAGATGAAGGAGACTCTATTAATATTTTATCCGCGCATTATTGGAAAGGTATGGGATCTCACAAACTCGTGTCATATGTTTATCAACCACTGGCTTTTGATAGAATACCTAGTGAAACTTTGGGATGTATTCCTCATTTTCTTGTTACTTTAGGTGGCAAGACTATTTTAGTTGATTTTATGGTTATGGAGGACCCTTTGGACTTTAATATTCTCCTTCATCATGATTATGTATATGTTATGCATGTTATGGTGTCTATGCTTTTTCATGTGATGCACCTTCCTTAAAACAAAAGTATTGTCACTAATGATCAACTTGCATTTGATTCCTCTTCATTACCTAGATTTAGACACAGTATATCCTTGGTTAGTTATTAGTGTTTAAGTAGAAACCTCCTCACCACAAGTCAATTATGTGGCCTTATATCACTTATGTCTAATTTATATTGATAAGAAGCCTCTATTTTCATACTTACCTTCTTGGGACTTGGTCCCAATAGTTGACCATGCAATCCATCCAATGGGGGCATTGGATCCCTCTCTCCACCCTGGTGCTCCAAGTGAATGTTTCAACATGTGTTCTATCTGGGATGATATACTTCCTTCAAATGAATTTTTCCTACAGTCTATGATATAGTATGACTTACCTTTATATTTGGAATTCTTTCCAAACATCATCTCCCCGGATTGGACCTAATTCCAATCAAATCCAGTCTTGATTTTCCTTTTGAGTTTGATATCCCTCTTTATAGATCCTCAAACATTGGTGTTCCTACATCTTTGAAATCTAGAATTGAGTTGGTGCTCCTGATGAGTTTGATTTTTCTATCATATTTTTCGACTCCCCCAATGATGAGTTTGTTCCTATGGATTCCTTTATTTCTTGTTTCATCTTTAATATCCCTCATGGATTTGATCTTATTGCTTGTAGCTCCCTAGTCCTTGGCACTCCTGAGCATTCATTGGTAAAATATTCCTTGTTTATGAATATTGTTGAAGATACAAATGTTGAAAATACTTCTAATAAAGTGACTTGTATCAGATTTTTTGAAATATTTTTTACATATGATCCTAGCATTGTTGTTTCTTGGATACATGAACTTTAGTTAGATTCATGGTTCCTTAAGGATCATTTTCCTCATTTTTATCAATGCGATCAGGTGTTTTTGGAACCTTGCATATAGGTTTATAATTCCATGTTGTTATGTTGCATTGGAACCTTTTTCAATCTAACTTTTCCATAGGGTTGAAACATTTGGCTATTGGTGCATCAACCATCTCTATATTTTTTTTCACTAGTCCAACAAAATATCCTACCTAACATGGGACACGCTAGTAAGAACCCCCTTGTCAATTTGGTGCCCATGCCAAATTTTTCTCATAGGCTTAGGAGCCTTTTTAGTTTTACCATGACTTTGAGAAGAAGTTGCATTCCTCTCTTTCTCATATATTTATGGATACCCCCTTAAGGCCCCCATTGTTATTGAGTAATTTTTAAGCTCTTTTTAGACTCCTTACATATAAAAATATTTTTGAGTGGTATTTTCCTTTTCATACTTGTTAAAAAATTTAAAAAGGTGTCCACCTAGTATAAGTTTATCCCTTTTCCGTACCAAGTGGACTATTTTACGAAAAAGGCATACTCTAGTTACTTTTGTGACTAGAAGAGTTCTCCTTTGTATGATTTTATTATTTTTCGGGTGTAGAAGACTAAATTTATGAAGAAGCACAATATTTAGAGTGCACTTTAAGTTCTTTTCAGACTTTCTAAAATTGAAAATATCTTCGAGTAAGCTTGTACTTTTCACACTTATTAAAGGATTTGAACTTTATCCATTTGGCATTAGTTTACCCATTTTTTGGACCATATGTATTATTTACAAAAAAAAGGAATATTCTTATGTACATGGTCAGAAGAGTTATTCCTTGTATAATTTTATTATTTTTTGGTATGTGGATACTAAATTTACCAAAGAAAAACTTATAGAGTTTTCTTCGATGTTTTCAGACATTCTAAAATTGAAAATCTAAATGAGATTTTAAAAAAATCGGGCTTGGATAATCAAAGGGATAGTGTTTTGGTCGATTCTTATGAGTATCCTTATCTAGTTCATGGTCCATTTATTTTGGAATTAGTTGGATTGTATTGATACTCATTTATTCCCATGTATTATAGAATTGTTGTATTCATTTTCAAGCATTATAATATGTAAAAGACAAACAAAACAAGTATTCCAAAAAGACAAATGGGAAAAAAATATATTCATATATTGAGATGGAAGCAAGTTGTGTCACCTTTGAACATAACACATTGTTGAGCCTTGTATTTGAAATAAGGTTTGTAGTATGACCTTAGAAGTGGAACTCATATATGTAGTTCTTAGCTACCTTAGTCAAATTTGGGTCATGTTGTTGTTTAAAGGAAGTATTTAACCTATTTTGGCCATTCGCAGAACTTTCCTGACTTTCTTGTGTCATCCTTCTTATGTCAAGCATGTATCACAATCATCAGTTGATCCATCATATCTTTGGCCTGCTACTAAATCCTCATGTTGGATGACGGGGGATTCATTAATTCCTTCCTCCTAGTGAATTACTTCCCATCGACTTCAACACATATATTATGCGATAGTGATCTAGAGTTTTATTAGTATATTGGAACTTGCAATCCTTAATGGAAAATATCCTCACTTTTGACCGTCAGAATACGTCAATGTCCCTTGATCATTTGAGTATACATGTGTTTGATGTCAACTCCTTTACTTGCACTTTCTAGATTGTACTAAGTACCTTGCCACCCATCATCAACGTTGGTGAGATGGCTCGCATGTGTTAATGGTATTCTCCATTGATCGATAATCACATGATGTCTTACTATGTTTGACTTCAAGACATATATCCACGTAGTGTTGAATTGTACCCTTGTTAGTTTGTTTGAATACCCAGAGTTCATTATATAGTACATCGTAATTTTTTCTATGACTTGGGTTCCATTGGATTTCCATATAGTTAGTTGGAAATGATCTTAGATGGAGAGTGATATGTTTATCTACTGCATATATATAGATATATTCATTTGATGTTGAGAGATTGATCCACATTGTATCTTGTTGGTTATGACCTACTTATGACTTGGCTCCACATTGTATCCACGAGGCCATGTTCACTTTTCTTTATATATTGTGGACCCACTTGGTACTTGATTTTTGGCCATGATTTGTTACACATGAGCATGGTTATACCTTCCTTAAGAAAAAGAGTTCTTACTTGATTGAATTTTTTTAGCTTCCTATGGCTGATGATTGGTAAATTTCTTCGACCAAGTTAGTTCATGCACCTAGTATGGAAATATTATAATGTATTTCAGTCATCATATGCTCCTTTGACCTCACACATTAGGGGGAATATGTTATATCATATTTTGACACATTCTATCCAAATACATTATATTGGTTGATCTTATCCCTATCATGAGTTGCATACATCCTTTTTCCCTTTTTTCCATAGTGGAAATTCATCATCTTGAGGAAATCTATTAAAAAAATCTATTTCCCAACACATACATGATTTCCCTCTGTAAAACTCGTCTATTCACTACAAATACATGAATTTAATCATCATAGCTTTTGTATGTGTCTACATGAGGGTGAAAAAATAAAAATAAAAAGTTATCTCATGAGTTTCTTCAGTTGAGATCATTCCCCGACTTCCCCAATCCCATGGATAGCTTCCTATAACTACTTAATTTCTCCTAAAAGTTCATACAAGGGGAAAAAGAGAGATAAAATGAGTATACAAACCATTATTTTCTTGGAGAAACTCTCTATGTTGCATGCAACCCTTTATCCCTAGTATACAACATCCCTCTCATTTTATATGGAACCTTGTTTTTCCATTGTATTCCACATTGATTTCATATGCTAAATATTTCATTAAATATGTTGGGCATATTTGGTGGAAAATATTTGAGTTGGAACGCCTAAGGTGACCTGGGAGGAAGAACCTAGAACTCATATTTAGAATAGCAACAACACATTAGGTTTATTTACTTTATCATTTGTTGACATTATTAATATAAATGAACACTTTTCCTATCCAATGTTGAATGTGCTCATCTTTATGTGAATAATTGTTCATTTGAAGCTAGAAATTATTAATTTTTCAAGTTTCTTTATATAATTTTCATGGTTATTGTTATGCTTTCACCATTCTTTGTTTTCATTTTAGGATTCACAGCAAGAATTTGAAGCAAAGGAACAAAGATCAAGACCAAAGGATTCTGCTACAAACACTCAGAACAAGGTGTGTATCTTTTTACCCTTGAGACCTTAATTGTTTGTATGAAAAGGAAAAATAAATATTTATTACTTGCAATATTAGGGTTTATTTATCTTCTTTCCTTCCAACAACTAAACCCAACAATTGTTGGGGAATTATTTTTCATCACAAACAAGCAAAAAACTTTGTATGTTTTGAACTCTTCAAAAAACCTAATCGTAGTAATTAATTTGTCATTCTCTTTCAATTCCAACAAAATGAACACTACAAAGATTTTTCCCTACGAATACAAGAATAATTGGCAAGTGACATTGCACCATTGTACTTATCCAAGAATATTATCAGGAATGGTTCTAAAGGAAGTGACTTGTTGAGATCGTCTGCAACGTTTACATTCATTGATGTTCTTAATGACAAGTTTTGCAAAACAAAATTTGATTTGGATGATATTCTTGAAATTTATATTGATATGGAAACCTGTATTAATTATTTTTGTACTCAAGGTACGTTTAAGACTACCTATATGATTCCAACCTCAGGAGAAAACTACTCAAGTAACTTCATTTCTAAAGCTATAATATCTATCTTAGGGGAATTTTCCTTCTTTTTGTTACATATCATATGTGCAAGATTGATAAAAGCAAAGAATGCATCTGCGCCTCAATTTCAACAAATCTATGAAAAATGCAACTAGCCAATGGTGCAAAATTAGTTAAGTTGATCATTTAGAAAACAACAACAAAATATGAGCATTATGTCAAATGCATATTGGAAACAAAGGATGGTATTATTGAATGCAGTGTGAGCAATCCATAATTAAAAGATTGTTGTCCTCTAGTTGCACAAGAATAATTGGAAACATACATTGCACCATTGTACTTATTTAATAATATTGGTTGGAATTGTTCGAAAGGAAGTGACTTGTTTAGATTGTGTGCAACATTAACATTCATTGATGTTTTTAATGACAATTTTGCAAAATAGAATTTGATTTTGATGATGTTGTCAAAGACTCAACTAACTTCATTTCTAAAGCTAAAGTTTCTATGTCATGGGTCTTTTCCTTGTTTTTGTTTAAGTTAATAATTTAAATAAAAAACTAAACACATCATATTTGCAGATAGAAGGATTGCTAAAAGCAAAGAATGCATTTGTGCCTTCATGACCTCCATCTATTGTTTCTCAATGCCTATATACAGAAGTCAACTACATACTCCTATACAAAGCATGGTGTAACTAGTTAGTGGCTATGCAAAGATAGCTTTCTCTGGAAGATTACACGTGACCTGTCTAGATGGTATTCAATTAGTGTAGAGTATGCAAAAAATTTGTCTTCTATTGGAAAAAAAAATGTAAAAAATGTTCGTTTTTAAAGAAAACTGGTTGTGTATCTGTATTGTTCTTTATGTTTTGCAGCTTGCATTTCACTTTCTTTTTCAACCATTGCTAATGAAAAAACATAGTAGCATAATTCGAGTATGAATACGGTTTCGATACAGAAAAAATACGTAACGAAAAACTCAAATAAGAAAAAAATACAGGAGTAAGTTGCTTGTAGATTTTAAAAAAATATTTTTCAAAGTTAAATTATTTTTTAAATATACATAAACTATTCAATATAATTTGCATGAAGTGTTGGAATTTGAGGGGCAAAAGGCTTGTCATGGGTCATTTTTCTTATCAAATACAATCTATATTTTATACTTCCTATCACAAAATATCAAAGAAAACATTGAAACTTCTATATATATAGTCTCCAAGAGGGAGGATAATTTATCTAATAATGTATTTATAAATTAAATTCTAAAAATATTAAATAATTAAAATGCCAAAAATAACTTATCAAACAATAAAACAATTTTCTAATAATATATTCCAAAATATATTACCCTAACTAAAATATAATATTATAACTAGTTACTAAAATTTATATTACAAAATAAACCTAAATTAAATCTAATTTAATATTTGATATTTATAGTTAAAGTATAAAAATATATATATATATTATAAATTTAAAAGCTTTAAACTTTTAAAATCTAAAACTAATTATGAAGTGAGTATGGACAAAATTAAAAATAAAACAATAAAATTAAATAGTTCTTATTTTATAATATGTGCAAAAAAATGTAGACAAATTTACCGTATTCGTATTATGTCAAATATTTGGCGATTTTTGAACTACCTCCGAATTTCCGTACAAGAAATTCCAATACAGCTGAATTATGCTACTATGTGAAAAAGAACAACAAAGACACTTGTTTTCATTCATAAATGAATTCTAGTAATATGATATAGACACATATTCAAAGTTCTTTCCACTTTAGTTCCCTACAAAGAACATTGAGACTTGACTATGTGTGTCATTTTACGAAGGAAAATTCCCTTCGGAAGAAAGATTAGCAAATGACAATGATTTGTATAGTATACATGGTTCAAAGTCACTAAGTCCCAATTGCATACTGCCATA
>LPNX010957972.1:0-64669 GCA_001517045.1 Pseudotsuga menziesii | reverse complement strand
ATATATATATATATATATATATATATATATATATATATATATAACTCTTAGTCCTAAAAAACATAATTTCATTTAAAGACTTACTCATTTGATTATGTTTTCAAGTTCTAAATTTACTTCGTTGTATGTTGGTAGAGTACTTATGTTCAATTTGGGATCATTGATCGACCATGATAAAATAATTTGAACACACTTACAGTTAGCAAGGTAATTGATGTCATGGTATGAATTCATTTTACAAGTTTGAGATTAGGACCCTAAGGATTATCCTTATTCCTACGTCTTGGGTCAATGTGAATCTTAGTTCTAAGATTATAGTTACGTTCATAAGATTGGGTTTATGCTTAAGGATTAAATACTAGGTTTAACCTTAACCTTAAAATAAGGTTTCAAACTTATCTTATGTGACCCTTTGGTTTAATTGTTTGCTAATGGTTTGAAAGTTAGTACCCATCCATGTGATGGTATTACTATATTTTTTACTTAGGTTTGAATTCACGCGGTGATGATTGTAATTCATGCAATGGTGTTTATATGGTTTAAAGGTTATAGGGAAAGGTTTAAAGGTTTGTAACATTTCTTGATAGCTTGCAAGGTTGAGTGGAAGGTTTAATGCTGCACTTGTAAATTCGAACCCATGGCATGCGAGTTGATAGCGCATCCACGATGGTTTTAATGACTTGTTACAGTGCCTTAACTGCACTTCAGGCCTTATTTTTGGAAACTTCATCACAACCTTCCACCTCTAACTTGTCTTATCTCTATACCGCCAGATGTGATTTTATGGGATTTGATTAGAAAATTGGGAAGGGCATCTCGTTACTATGTCGTAAAACTAAATTTTGGTTACTGTGAAGGTTTATTCATTGTTTATCGTTTTGTAGTCCACCCTCCAAGGCTTGTTTCCTTGTTGTGGTTATTGAGTTTCTTCCCAGTGTGAACACTGAATTGCTTCTATGGCCATGAACCTCATGTTTCTCATTTGATCTCTGCAATGAAATATTCGTGGATGGTTTTGATTTGAAGAGTATAAGTGTGTGGATTAGCCATGCCAAGCTCTGTCTCTTTAGTATATGCTTTTTCCTTAAGGCCTTCTTTGTTTTCTCTGTTTGGAAGGGTTGATGGTTTGGTTTCTGCATTTGACTGTTTGTATGGATCTTTATTCAGCAAAGAAGAAGCCATTGTTTTCTCAAGGTAACTGCATTATTTGTTACAGTACTTGAAATCAAGATTTATCATGGTTTTAGCTAATGAGTATGTTTTTTTACACAAGGTAATGTGATAGTGTAAACATTGATGAAGAAGACCTCCGGTACCCTTGAATAGTTATAAGGCAAGGGTTTTTGGTCTCCACCATTTTATACTTCATTTTTTTACCGCATAAAATTTTTTCTAAGCCATGTCTTGTATGCGACAGGTAAAGAGGAGGAGGAGGCAAGGTAAAGACACTCGTTTTTAAATACACAGTTTGGTTTTGTTTGAATTCCCAAAATGGCCAAAGGATAACCTTGACTCTCATTGCAGTTGTGTTTATCAACTCTGTTTCAAACCTATGGCGTTCTTCCTGGTATACATTTTGATTTTATTCTGTAGTTATTTATTTTTGTTTTCAGGGTTTAGGGCTTTAGCTTCCAAAATTTTAGTTTAGAATTTAATTTGGATTGAACTTGCTTATAGAGTTATGGCATGGTTATCTTACCATGTTTTCTTGCTTGCTGAACAAGCTAGCAGTTCCACTACTTAAGTTTGAGATTGGTCTTTAAATCAAGATTAAAATTCCCGGCCAGGGAGTATGAGATATTGAAGAGTAAGGAAGTTTATGCTTCCTTCAAAACATTTGATTGCTTCGTAAAAGGTAAATATCGGACCTATATATATATAAACATTGATTCACTCTATTTTTATGCTTTCTAACTCCATTTATTTTATGTTCATGGCAATCAAAATGTTGGCATGGACTTGAACATATTTCTCTTGCTATGTACATAAGGCATGTGCAACAATTTGACCGTTAGTTGGCAGAGTTTTATTTAGCCATGATGTTGGGTTTTGACTCTTGAAAAGAGGGACTTGGTTGAGACTATGTTGAAGGAAAGGTTGCTACAAAAACCACATGTTATTCACGCATCAACAATAGAGCCATTATAAATTTTAACTACATTCTAAATAATGTCGAGATGTAAAAAAAACATCATTTTTTCTACAAATAGAATTATGATCTCAAATTCCTTGAAATCGTGACTTGCACCCTCAACATAAAAGTTGAACATCTAGAATCATTTTGAAGCATCATCTTTCATTGAGCCTCCAAATAAACCAGCATCATCACTATCTTCATCATCGAAGAGTGCAAATGAAGATTTTGAACTTTGAAATTTTTTCATCCAAAGCTTTCTTTGTCACTCATAGGCATGTTGTTAGGAGGAATTTCTATTGTCACATTTGAAGCAGATTGATTTGAACTACCATTGTTTTCTCTTAGCACATTTTCCCATGAGCCACTGACATGAACAACAAAAGGAATCACCATAAAGGTCTCCACAGAACCTACATTTTTCTGGAGATTTGACTAAATGTTCAAATATTGTTGTAAATTTTGAGTGACACCTTTTGGTGTGTCACTCTCTTCCTTTGGACTAATCTAGTCCTGGCCTTTAGGTATCATTGTAATGTCTACAAGAGACTCATATTTTCCAACAAGACTACCTTCATTTACCCTAATGGTGCCAGGATTAGTGCTAACATTCGCACTACTTGATACCCCAACTACCTGCACTAACTATCCACTATAATGTTGATCTCTAAAAGCCACTCTTGCTTTCCATGGTCTCTTGGTAGCCCTTTCAACTCGGGACTCCCCGTGTTTACCACCTATAGAAAGTTTCCCTGAATCCTTATTAGCCTTCAACATCAAGTCTATTATGCTTGCCCAAAGCAATTTACAACAATATTGTATGTCACAACTATAACCTCGTTTGAAGAATTTGGAGGATCCGAAAGGGTGAACTGTGGAGGCAATTGTCGCATAGGTAAAAGGGCAAAGATGTAGACATCGACCTATTTCAAGTTTTGTAGGGTTGTCCTTTGTCACCTGCTCTTTTGCAATAAAAGTGTCATGCATTGAGTCCATATCGATGATGTAGATGTTGCACATCCAACCATGTCGTTTTTTTTTCTCTATCTCTTTTCCTGACATTTGTCGACTTTACTGTCATTATGCTGGATGCATATTAGAATGCATATTTTCAAATCTACATTGAATTCCATTCCATATTTTAACACTGTGATGCTCAAAATTCAAGTTATAGTTTGATGATTTGAATTTAAGCTATGCAAAATTATCAACTAGAAGTTATTTTTCCTAAATTTATTATTTATCACAAATTTTAATAAAAAAAATCACAACCCTTTATAATACTTAAAAATAAAAATAAAAATTATTAATTTAAAAAAAAATAAATTACAACTAAATTTGTTACATTCTACTTTATAACAACCAAAATTAAATTTTTGACATTCATAGAAGTTATTTTGTGAAGGTGTTAACCTAAATCGTTGATTTGATTGGTTAATCATTCCCGATTCAAAAATATCTCTTTCGAGAAAACGTTAACGTACATAATAGTTTGATTACTTATTCTTGAATTTTCAATACCTTGTAACTTTTTCCGAATTTTATGCTTGGAATTTTCTATGGGTGTCACTCTCGGATTGTTCTTTTAGTCTAGGGGTCCAAGCCATGGGTTAACGTGACTTATCAATATTTTTTCGCATTCTCACTTTCGTGGTGGATATCAAGAGTATTCTTGTCACTATCTATGGGTGTAAGTCATTCAAATATCTCTATCACTAAGTGGAGTTGATGTGTAGCCCCAAGGGTTAGCTCAATTGGTAAGACGTGCGTACACTCTCTTGGTTTGGGGAGAGGTCACGGGTTCGAGCCTTGAGTCCTTTGGGGTTAGGCCTTCTGCGAGGATGGCCGGCGGTTTACCACCTCTACCATCCACTAATGTGGGGAAGTATTGCTGGGTTTCCCGTGGATCTTTCCATCTGAAAAAAAGTGGAGTTGATGTGGAAACGATATTTTCTGTTTCTAACTTAGGTGAATGTTTAAAGTATATATTTTATATTGGAAATGATATTTTTTGTTTCTAAATTAGGTAAATGTTTAAAGTATATATTCAAAGTATATATTTTATAGTTTGATTTACGACTTGATGTCACTCTCGTTAGGGATTTGTATTAACCTTTTAATCTTAAGAATTGGATTCTTGATATATTTTACCATTGTAATTGTCGAATTTTATTTAACCTCTCGGTTCAGATTATAGTTTATGGACTATTTTAGTTTGTTAACCTAACTAGGTTTTATAAGTATTTTCCTTAATGGAAGATCATTGTTTCATAATTATATTTATAATCTTTGTATTATATGAAGCCTATCGGATCTATTTCTACTTCTATACATTGTTTTTTATCTGGAACCTCTGAGCCTGTTTTCTTAACCACAAGGACAAATACTGATCAATGCTCTCTCTGCATAAGATCATAGTTCACTTCCCCTCCATCACAAGCTTCCTCCTCATTAGATGGGTTCAATACTTATAGTAAGTACTTACTACATCGAAATATCAAGTACAATACTTCTTATAAGTAAAACCCATCTAAGTATTGAATATCAAGTAAAATACTTACTACATCGGAATATCAAGCAAAATGATTACCCTGATAAGAAAATACTTCTTTTAGCCTAACACGAAGAAATGAAGTTGCAGAATACTTAACTAGATGTATTCAATACATCTAGTTAAGTATTCTGCAACTTCATTTTTTGTGTTAGGCTAAAAGAAGTATTTTCTTATCAGGGTAATCATTTTCTGATATCCAAGATGTCCTGAATACAGTCTTTTATGTCATTCATTCATAACGATTAGTTTAATTTATTCTAATTTAGGTATATATAGTATTTTATGTAATAACAATCTTTTTTTGTTCAAACTGAATTATGTTTCTACATGATTTATTTCATTTTTTGTTGTCTTCTCTTTTAATATTTTATAATATTTACCAAGCTTTGTTGCGTTTTCAATTTTATCTTCCAAATATGTCTCATATCTGCTACTTGCAGTTACATATAACATATTTGCATGAAGACTTAACAAGCGTTTGTTGTGTTATTTTCTTTCTCTTTAATATGTTTTTATCTCGAATTCATAGTCGTTTAAAAATGATAACCACCTAGCCTATCTATAATTAAGGTTTTTTTGATGGAATAAATATTTTAAACTAATATTATCAGACATTAATAAAAATATTCTTCATGTAATATAGTGTCGCCACATCTTAAGGGCATGAATGATAGCAGCTAATTCTAGATCATGAGCAGCATAATTTTTTTCGTGTTCTTTAATCTTTTTAGACTCATAAGCTATTACATATTTTCTTGAATTAATACTCCTCCTAAACCTTCTTTGCATGCATCCCTACATACGACAAAATATTTGTATGGATCAACAATCTTTAGGATAGGATTTGTTAATAAGTGTCTTAATTTATTAAAACATTCTTCACAATTTTCATTCCAATCAAATTTTTTATCTTTATTTTGTAACGAGGTTATAGGATATACAAATTTAGAAAATATTTCAATGAATTTACGATAATAGCCAGTAATCCCCATAAAATATATTATATCAATTATGTTTTTAGTAACAGGCCATTCTTTAGACACCACATGTCCTAAATATTAAATTTTTTCCTTGAAAAAGTCAAATTTGCTAAATTTGACAAATAATTGTTGTTCTCTTAACAATTGTAAGACTATTTGTAAGTGTTCCTCATGTTCTTGTTTATTATTAGAATACATTAATATGTCGTCGATAACGATGACTACAAATTTCTCTAAGTACTTATTTAATATGTTGTTCATTAGACACATAAGGCTGCCGATGCATTTGTCAACCCAAAGGGCATTACAGAAAATTCATAATGATTGCATTTGGTTCTAAAAGTTGTTTTAAATATATCCTCATCTTTAAATTGTACTTGACAATATCCATATCTCAAGTTTATTTTAGAAAATATTGGTGATCCTCGAAACTGATCAAATATATCATCAATGCGATGTAGAGGATATTTGTTTTTAATTGTCATTTTATTTAGTTGTCTATAATCTATACATAATCGTAAAGTACCATCATTTTACTTTACGAACTACACCGGTGCTCCCCATGGGGAAACACCAGGGATAATTTTAAGAACACCCCTAAAATTTATATGTATAATAAATGAGTGAATATCCCTAATACATAGGAAAAAATGAAATCTATTTTATCATTAATGCAATATGTATATATAATTGTTTTACTAATATTTCATTCTATTATAGAATCTTGTAAAATCTTAGCGAATCTTTCACTAAACTATAAGATATTGTAAAATCTTGGCAAATATTTCACTGAATTATAAAATATTGTAAAAACTTGACAAATCTTTCATCAAATTATAAAATATTGTAATGTCTTGGTGAATATTTCGCTAAAAGACTCAACTTTTAATTTTGTAAATTACCAAGGTAGTGCAATAGAAGAGCATATATAAGAGGCCGAATCTTTGAAACTCTGAGACTCTCAAATGAACCAATGCATGAATGACGAGAGGAGGGATTCATTTATACATTTCAAAAATAGTATTGGGTCACTCACAACTAGAGATGTTGGTAAAACAAAACTACACTAACTAGATTCAAGGAAAGTGGGAACTCCACTATTTATCTCATCCCTTAATGATCCAATAGACATGTGGTGACCCAAATCTTGACATACCGACAAACTGATAGGATTGAACACTTTACATTATGGAGTGATTATGACACCAATGAACTATTATTAAAACATAGGGTATTATCGAGACTCGCAACCTTAATATAGTGTATGATTTCCCAAATAGCATATTTTCCAAATCTCTCATTTTTTAAATACCCTTTAAGAAAAAAATAACCTGCTTATTTGTATATAAATATGAATGCCACTTTTTCATTTCTTTTGTTTTCAATCAAAATATGAATTGTACCATTTGATTTAGAATGTTTAGAGTTAGTTAGAAACTTGCAATGGTTATTATAAATAGTAACACACACTAACAAGAATAGAAATCACATTAATGAATCATCACACATATTATTAGAACTACTCTGTTAAAGACTACTTTTTCTCAGATAAATTGAGGAGACATTTGTATCCATGTACTTGAAATTTTGAAAGAATCCAAAATGTGGTAAATTGTTTTTATCACCGTCACTAAATTAAAAAGACTAGATATCAAATATTATTATTTCTACATCTCAGGTCAAACATATCATGTACATATTATAAACAATCATAATGGAAATGAGGTATTGTATTCCAACTAAATCATATTTTTATCATACATAAATAGATCCATTTTTGGATGATGATAGCAATTAAACATCAAAACAAATCACCAAAAAATATTTCACTTCTAAATGACCCTTACAAAAAAAATAAAATATTGTAAAACAAGTACTGAAACGAAAAAAATTAGGTCACAAATAAAATTGGAAAAATTTGCAATACAAATAAAAAAATATGCCAGTCATGAAATTCTCAATACAAATAAAATAATCTACCGGTATGCTTTGGACAACTCTAAAAGAACACAACCAAAGTGATGACCATTGCATTGTATCCCTCCATTATAATCCGTGTTCATTCATTTATATTACAAAAATACTAGACATCAATAATAACATACATAAAATATGAACATATACGCTCTCATTAATGCCTTAGATCCAAATATAATTGTAGAGCAAGATATTAATAAAAGCACGTTATGAACAACTAGGTCAAATTCAATTTGAATATTTAAAAACCATGTGGTGTCTGTCCATCAAGAGTAGCATCCACTAACAACATATAAATGTTAGTCTATAGTTTAAGCATGACAAGGAATAAAATAAATTACATATTTTGAGTTCTATAACACTTTCACATAAACAATATTGCTAAGAAAAATAAAACCCTAATCACATCAAATGATCCCTAAGAATCAAGAGTACCCTAGAATTTAATAGGACTAAAAAATAATCCATGATTAAAGGTAAATTTATGATATAATAATCTATTGTAACTATGGATAAAAAGCATAAATGTTTTGATAAAAAACATACCATGTTAATTATTAGATGAAAATTGTGATGTGAGTTTGTATTCTTCGATAAATTGCATGTGTGGCATGCCCCTTCAAGACTTGAGTTTTCAACAATGGAGATGTTATGAGAAGATTAAAAATGTTGAGAAAACTAAGAATGAAAAGTGGAATCACATCAACCAGAACCTTCACCCTGCATGCACAATCCGATGTGGGTGAAGGATGAATCATTTTAGCCTTTATATAGAAAAAAATAGTTCATGATTTTTCCTCCAGTACTGGAAATCAAGCGTTGAAAGAAGGTATCATATGAAATTCACTAAAAATACAAGAAAATGCAACCATATGCTTAAATTACAAGGAAAATGGAGGGTGAAATAACACTTGGGATCCTCCATTACTGAAAATTTGGGGAGAAAGAGTGATTTCACTATTTTTTTTCTAGAAATTGGGGGCAAAAGATAGATTGGAGGGAGATTTTGCTAGGGAATAATTATTTTTTATTTTTTTATTTTCATTATTAATATACAGAATACTTTTCATTTTGTATTTAAATTTTTTCTAATAAATATTGGGAGAATATATTTTAGATGAATAAACCCTTTCCATATAAGAAAATAGCCCACTAAATTTTTGTAACCCCCTTAATATATCCCATAAAAGTATCGATGGAAAACACTTGGTTGAATGTACTTTTTATCAATTAACTTTTACATTTATGATTTTAACTCATTAAGTTCCAAAATATCCATAACATATGGTTCTTTCGATGTTGGTACCACCCCTAGGACCAAACCAATAGTAAAATATATGTCTCTTTTAGAAGGTAGTCTGATAATTTCTTCTAGAATACATCCTTAAAATATTTTAGAAATGGTATGTCTTCCAATTTTACTTGATTATTTTTCTCTCTATCATCTATTATATGAGTTGTAAATAGCTTGCAGCCTTTACGAATAGACATTTTCATTTGTAAAGCTGAAATTTCTCTTATAGTGACTTTCCTTGGAAATCCTTTTACGACAATAGTATTACTTTCTTCATCCAAACATAAAAATGTTTTCTCATAATAGTTTAAAATAACTCTATGCGTATTTAACCAATCCATTCCTATGAACATGTCATAAGATCCTAATGGTAGAATATTTAAATTAGCTTGTGTCTTTAAACCATTCACATTAAATCCATAATTCTTCACAAAACTAGTTACTTTTTGCTTTGTGCCCATAGCAAGTTGAACTAACCAAGACTTTTCAAATTTATTTTGTTGTATTTTACATAAATCTATAATTATTGGTGAGATATAACTTAAACTTCCACATGGATCAATCAATATAGAGATTGGTTTATCTGTTAACATAATTTCGATTTCTACCTTATATGTTTGATGATCTGCTTG
The DNA here is from genome assembly GCA_001517045.1 of Pseudotsuga menziesii. Classification (NCBI taxonomy): domain Eukaryota; kingdom Viridiplantae; phylum Streptophyta; class Pinopsida; order Pinales; family Pinaceae; genus Pseudotsuga; species Pseudotsuga menziesii. Next base: position 55,098 of record LPNX010957972.1, on the reverse strand, counting down.
CATGTTCTTCAAAGTTGTGTTGATTCTAGGCATGCTCCTTGCTATATCTCCCATAGTATTATCTTCTTGAATTGTATGCACATTGTTAATATTTTTTCTTCTTACATGACAATCTTTAAAATAATGTGGTTCACCGCATTCCCAACATTTTAATAGTTTCCTTTGTGCAATATTTTTATTATAAGAAGTGGGTACTTCTATTTCTTTTATTGCAGTAGGATTCTGTTTTTTATTATTTTTAAAATGACTTCCTTGATAATCTCGATAATTATTTCCAGAATTTTTATAAAATTGTGTTCCTTTCTTTTTATGTTCAAAACTTTCACATCTTTTATTTTTCCAATTAGGTATAATTTCTCTTTTGCTTTAATTTTGGTCATAGCATAAATTTTCTTTTCTCATAGCCTCTTCCAGAGTTTTTGGATTATCATATTTGATTCTCTCTTTAAACATATGAGGTAAATAGATAAGAAAACACTGATTTTTTTTTTGTTTTTTATCAATAATATATGGTACACAGCGTAATAAACTTAGAAACTTGTTGCATAATACTTTCATCGTCATTGCACCTAATCTCAAATCATAAAATTCTTTAGCTTTTTCCTCATAATATTGCTCCGATAAATAGTTTCTTTTAAAGTATTTCTTCAAAATTTTCCATGTTACATATAATTCTTTAATTTTTTTTACATTTTTTATGTCTAGGCACCAAATATCACCTTTCCTAGTTAAGTTCTAAATTGTCATCTTTGCATTTAACTCATCTAAGTAGTTATAGATATGAAAATGCTTTTTCATTCAAGAAAGCCAAGACAATGATTCTTCTCCTTTTTCAATTTATCCATTAAAAATAGGAGGCTTAATATTTTTAAATTCACCGGTAATTTCTTCATATGGCTTATATTTCTTTTTATGTTGGTTACTATCGTTTCTTTCACTAGAATCTTCGTATTTTCTCTTACTTTGTTTATTTGATTCTTCACTTGAATACTCGATCTCATTATTAGAAAATTCTAATTTTCTTACCTTACGCTTATAAGCATGGTATTTTTTAAGGATTATAATATTATACTTAAGTATAGTATTCTAGGTGATTTTTTTGGATTGAAAAAAACATGTTTATAGATAGGTAGGCGAATATTAAATATGAAACATAAAATTAACACTGAAAAGTGTAATTTTTGACGAATATTATGATAAAAAAACATATTTTATGTAAATATAGGTGATATTAGACAATAAAAATGACCAAATAGAAAATTTGTTTTTTGAAAAAAAAAACCCAAAAATAGCCAATTGGTGAAATTTCGCTCCTAAAAATTACCTGCTCATAAGGTGCAGTCCTTGCCATTTCTAACTCAGGTCCTTTATTCTTCTCTTATTAATTATTATGTATTTTTGTTAATAGGGAATTATTTATATGTTCTTATGCTTTTAAGATGTGTTTATTATCTTCTTTAACACTTTGTAATTATGCTTTTAAATATTTTACTCTTTGTAGGAGTTCAGATTGATTATCATTCCCACTTTCATTTAAATTTACCCATGTATCACCATCTCTAATGTTTATTTCTTCTATGTTTTTTGGTTCTTTAGGATGCGATTCTCCTTCAACAGACATTTCCACTTCTTTCATTTTTCCTGCAAAATCAAAGTTAATTTTCTCTTCCTCATTACAAAGAGAATCAAACCGTAACATAAGTTAGTTTTCGATTTTTTTTTGTTTAATCGTTGGGCCCTTTCAAGCCGAGTGCTATAACTATGTTATGATACCATTATGTCACAACCCCAAAAATACAAATATATAAAAACACGTAATTTCATTTAAAGACTTACTCACTTGATTACATTTTCAAGTTCTAAATTTACTTTGTTGTGTGTTGGGAGAGTACTTATCTTCAGCTTGGGATGGTTGATCGACCATGATAAAATAATTTGAACACACTTGCAGTTGGAAAGCTAATTGATATCATGGTCTAAATTCATTTTACAAGTTTAAGATTAGGACCCTAATCATTATGTCCTACATCTTGGGTCAATGTGAATCTTAGTACTAAGATTATAGTTACATGCATAAGATTGGGTTTATGTTTAAGGTTTAAATACTAAGTTTAACCTTAACCTTAAAATAAGGTTGCAAACCAATCTTATGTTATCCTTTGGTTTTAACGTTTGTTAATGGTTTGAAAGTTAGTACCCATCCATGCGATGGTATCACCATAGTCTTGACTTCGGTTTGAATCCATGCAATGATGATTGTAATTCATGAAATGGTGTTTATATGGTTTAAATGTTATAAGGAAAGGTTTAAAGGATTGCAACATTTCTTGACAGCTTGCAAGGTTAAGTGGAAGATTTAATGCCACACTTGTAAATTCAAACTTGTGGCATGCGAGTTGATAGTGCAACTAGGGTGGTTTTAATGCCTTATTGTAGTGCCTTAATTGCACTTCAGGCCTCATTTTTGGAAACATCATCACAGACTCCCACCTATAACTTGTCTTAGATCTATGCTATTGGATCTGATTTTATGGGGTTTGATTAGAAAATTGGAAATTGCATCTTATTACTTTGTCGTAAAACTAGATTTTGGTTATTGTGAAGGTTTATTCGTTGTTTATCATTTCATAGTCCACCTTGATGAGGGTTGTTACCTTGTTTTGGTTATTAATTTTCTTCCCAGTTTGAACACCATCTTACTTCTATGGCCATGAAGCTCATGTTGTTCATTTGATCTCTGAAATGAACATTTTGTGGATGGTTTTGAATTGAAGAGTATAAGTGTGTGGATTGTCCAAGTCAAGCTCTGTCTCTTTAGCTTGTGCATTTTTCTTAAGGCCTTCTCTGTTTTCTGTGTGTGGAAGGGTTAACTGTTTGGTTTCTGCATTCGAATGTTCGTGATGGACCTCTCTTCAGCAAAAAGGAAGCCATCGTTTTCTCAAGTTAACTACATTATTCATTACAATACTTAAAAACAAGATTCATCATGGTTTTGGTTACGGGCATGTTTTTCTCACACAGGGTAATGTTATAGTGTAAATGTTGATGAAGAAGCCCCTTGGTACCCTCAAAGAGTTATAAGGTAAGGGATTTTATTCTCTACCATTTTATACTTCAATTTTGAACTGCATAAAATGGCTTCTAATCCATGTCTTGTATGCGATGGGTGAAGAGGAGGAGGAGGAAACGTTAAAAAGACTCTCATTTTTAAATAGATAGTTCGATTTTGTTTGAATTCCCAAAATGGCCAAAGGATAACCTCGAATCTCATTGCAGTTTTGGTTATCGACTCTATTTCAAACCTATGGCATTCCCCCTAGCATAAATTTTGATTTAATTCTATAAGTATTTACTTTTATTTTCAGGGTTTAGGGATTTATCTCCTAAACTTTCAGTTTACAATTTAATGTGGATTGAACTTGCTTGCAGAGTTATGGCATGGTTATCTTACCAACTTTTCTTGCTGGATGCACAAGCTAGCAGTTCTACGACTTAAGTTTAAGATTGGTCTTTGAATCAAGTTTATAATTCTTAGCCAACGAGTATGGGATCATTGAAGAGTAAGGACGTTTATTCTTCTTCCAAAGATTTTGATTTCTGTATAAAAGGTAAATATCAGACCTAGATCTATATTTTTATTTTTTAACATTGATTCACTATATTTTTATGCTTCCTAACTCCATTTCTTTTATGTGCATGGGGATCAAAATGCTGGTGTGGACTTGCCTGCGATTGTGAACAGATTTCCCTTGTTGTGTAAATAAGGTATGCACAACAATTTGACCATCGATTGGCAAATTTTTGTTTATTAATAATTTTGGGTTTGGAATTTTGAAAACATTGCTTCTCGGCCTCTTACTTTCCTAAGATAAGTTTTAAATTATTTTTACATCTAGTTTGATTTGTAACTTGATTCCATTATCGTTAAGGATTTATATTAACTTTTTAATCCAACAAATTGGATTCTTGATATATTTTAACACTATATATGTGGAAGTTTATTTAACCTCTCAGTTCAGATTATAGTTTATTGATTATTTCAGTTTGTTAACATAACTAGGTTTTATAAGTATTTCCCCTAATGGCATGATCATTGTTTCACACTTATATTTATAATATTTGTATTATATGAATCCTATCATCTATATTTCTACTTATTTACATTCTTAATAGTTAATACACTTATCAAGTATTTATGTTATTTAAGTTATTGCAGAAATACTGAGGGTTTTTCTAGCATGATAATGAAGTATGTATAAAAAGATATTTTCAATTGCTATTTGTTGTGCATAAATTAGTCTATAAAAAAAATAGACAATTTTAAAAATGTAAATGATATATAAATTTATGCACATAAACTATATTAATAACTAGCATGATAATAATCAATTTCCAAAAATGTAACTAGCAAATCTAAAAACATAGGAATTCATAGAATAGAACCTGTCACCAATGATGGGGAATCAAAACTGAAGGTTTTCGTTCCACCCAACCAATATTCCAGAAAAATCAAGTTACTTGCTTTGGAACCCCGGATCATGTTTGCTAAAGCACAAGGACAATGACTTATTAATGCTATCTCTGAATAAGCTAGTTCACTTCCCCTCCATCACAAGCCTCCCGCTCATTCAATGGGTTTAATACTTATAATATTTTGTCTATGACTTGGTCATTTATGAGCCACCTTCTCATTATTTCTCCATAATGAGTCTCAACTTGATTTGTAGGGAGGATGCCTTCTACATCACTTGAGATTTTATTCAACAGTTTTTCCACTTGGGTTATTATTTTCACACTTGTCATTCCTCCCTGTGGGTGAACAAACACTCTACAACAACTACTTTAGTTTTGAGTCTCTTAGTTTTTAATTATTAAATAATTAATAATTCCTTTACATTTATTTTGACCTCACCTGGTCTGTTAAATTTGTGAACCATTCATCTACAGGAAAATATGAAAGTGTAGGAAATGCATCATGCAGTGGAATAATCAAAGAGAATGTACATTGAATAGGAAATTCATGCTACAAATTTTAGATAAATCGGACAAGAATTTCTCAGATAATAAAAAACATTAATCTTCATTCATTAATCAATAATACAATGATTATCCAATAAATAGAATTCGAATGATAAAGATAGTATTCTAATATATCAGTTCTAACTGACTGATTAGCTAACTCATTGTGTCTAAATCATTGTTGGAGCTCACTAGTCTAACTTCGGATGTCTAAATAAGTCTACAATCAGTTAACTGATGAGGTAGGTGGGAAAAAGGTTCCACTCTCCCTACATATATGCAAAACTAGCGCTAGGCTAACTGAAAGTGATCTAACTGATTGTAACTGGGGGTTAACTTAACATAACTGCTTACCTACCACAACTAACTGATGGAGGTTACTAGTGGCACTTAGAGTGGGCTCCTAGAATGTAGGGATTGATCTCAGAGGCACATAAACTCATGCATGAACATGTAGTAAGTGGAAAATAACCTCTATATGTGTTTCACACACTGTAGTATAGTAATAATAACTCCCTAAGTTAGTAAAAATGACCAAATAGACTATATTGGACAAAGGAGTATTAATTAGTCCGAACACCCCCTTTATTCCTAACTTTGGACAACTTGGGCCCTGGAAACTAGGACAAAAGTCACCCATACAATCTAAATGACATAAAATACTAAATAAAATAAGGAAAATCGGGAAAACCTCATGGAAATCCTCCCCCCCCCTCAAAATAAGAAGGAATTAGGAAACAAGGTATACTTAAGAGAAAAAATTCATCTTCAAGCAAAAACTTGTGAAAAAAATTGCTGCAATCTGCAATACTATGGAGAAGTAATGTACAAACTTGGATATTTTGTGCATTAACATCCTGGGACTGTGCATGTGAAACTTTCCATATTCTTGCGATCTGTTTAATATTGCTTTTGCCTCTTATTTTTGGAGGCTGGATGGAAGGATCCATTTTGTTCATCAGTGGGACAAATTGTGGATCAATCATCATCATCAAGTAGCATCTCTTTGTATTTTTGTTGCACCACTCTATAGGTAGCAAATCTATGTGAGAGAGTGCAACATGTTCATTGTGATACTGGGACCTTATCCTTCTTCTATCATCTGGATCCCTAGAAACATTTCTAGTTGCTTCAATGAGATTTTCAACCCATTTAGGCTTCTGATTTGGAATAAGAGTTGGATATGGATCTAGATTATCTTGAGGTAAAATATCAATGTCAAGATCATGTTTATCTTATTCATCATCTTCTGAAACTGAAATATTAGACAACATATCATTATTTGCAAATGGAGATGAAAGAGATTTTTTACCTTCCCTTTCAAATGGCTGTAGAGATTGTAGTGGATCTGAGTATGGTAGAAAGTGTGAGAATTCATATGCCTTGGAGGCATGGTTTGCAACACCCTTCACTATAATATTCCCAGTTGATATATATGATATCTCCATTGATTCAGGACCAAATACAACTTACTTTGGTGAGCCAGTATGTGTCATTTGATAAACAGATAACAAATTTGTTGCAATTGAGGGAACATAGAGTACATTCTTGAACGCTCCATGATGGATTTTAATAGAACCAATTCCAATAGCTTGTATTTTTGAATTATCCCCCATATAAATGCTAGGTCCTCCTGAGATATCCATTATGGTGAAGGCTTATTTGGAGGAAACCATGTGGTTGTATGCTCCTTCATTAATCAGATAGGCCTTTGACTGAGTGAATCCTGATTTAAAATCATGGTACCTCTCATATTCTTGAGTATTATCTCCAACTTTAAACATCTATGCATCTTCTAGAAGGGAAATATTGTTCTTTTCAAGGATTTTTGTCAACTGGTCAATGTTTTTGTTCATGCACTGACTCTTTAGATGAAAGGCTATCATATAGTAGGGACATTTATCCTTTTAGAATTTCTTATTTTTCTTGGAACCTAAGGCTCCATCGAAATATTTATGATTCTCCTTTGGCTTCAAATCAATGTTTTTGGTCTCCTTTCCATTGTTCTTCCCTCTTTCTTGCACATTGTTTGAGTCTCCTATAAAGAGTGCTTGATTCTTGGAGGTCTGAATCACTCCCATTTGAACCAATTTATCTTGCTCTTGTATCAAGGAATCAAAAAAATCATCCAGAGAATCCATATTCCAATTAGGAATGGAAGCTCTTCCAAAATGGAATGCAGAGACTAAGACTAAGTACTTTGAGCCAAGCTTGCTCAACACTGACAGCACAAGCTGCTCATCTTTCCTCTCTATCCCACATTGTTTGCATTGTAGTACTAGTTCTTTGTACTTTCTAAAGAATTGTTGAATACTCTTGAAACTACTGGGTTGTAGTGCAATGAGCTCATTCTCTAGAATATTCCCTCTAAGCTCATCTTGTTTTCATGTTGTTTTCTAAACAAAGATTCGATATTTTCCCAAGATTCCTTCGGTGTTCTGAGCCCCTCAAGGTGAAACAGAAGATCCCGGGAGATATGGATGCATATGAACTCGAAGGATTCATCAAGCCAATTCAAAAAATTGTTCTTCTCAACATACTATTGGGGCTCATATTATCTTCCCATTTTCATCGTAAGCAATCCTTTGTTGCACAAGGATACCTGCATATGTTCCCTCCAATCAATGCAATTGAGGGTGTAAGGATTCTTGGTACGAGAGATGAAGAATTCTCCATCTTTTATGTATGATGATCAATAAATTCTTCAATAAGCTATGTAGATACCTACAAACAACACTATACAACCAATTCAATTCACAATCATATGTCAATTCAATCCTTTCCACCCCAACATGTGCACTTTTTCAAAGTCTGTAACACCTGTAGAGACTTCTCTGGACAAAATCTAGAATTAGCAAGGAAATGAATCAAATGATTATAGGAATTATGTGGAAACTTTACTTCTTCTTATGCACAATGGATATTAGACAAGGTTTGTTGCTAGCTTGAAAAAGGCTCTGATACTGTGTTAAATTTTTGAACCATTGATCTACAAGAAATATCAATTTTGTAGGAAAGGAATTATGCAGTGGAATAATCAAAGAGAATGTACACCGAATGGGAAATTATTTCCACAAATTTTAGATAAAACAAACAAGAATTAATCAAATAATCACAACATTAATCTTCATTCATTAATCAATAATAAAATGATTATACAATAAATATAATTCGAATGCTAAAGATAGGATTCGAACCTATTAGTTATAACTGACTGATTAGCTAAATCAATGTGTCTAAATCATTGTTGGAGCTCACTAGTGTAACTTCGAATGTCTAAATCAGTCTACAATCAATTAACCGATGAGGTAGGTTGGAAAAATGTGCCACTCTCCATTCAAAACTGGTTCCAGTCTAACTGAAAGTGATCTAACTGGTTGTAAGTAGAGGTTGACTCAACATAACTACTTACCTACCATAACAAACTGATGGAGGATGTTGGTAGCACTTAGAGTGGGCTCCTAGAACGTATGGATTGGTCTCAGAGACACATAAACTCATGCATGGACATTAATTAAGTGGAATATAACCTCTATGTGTGTTCCCCACATGCTAGTACATTAATAATAACTCCCTAAGTTAGGAAAAATGATCAAATAGACTATATTCGACCAAGAAGGATTAATTAATTGTAACATTGTCAAAATCTCAAAAATAATAATTTAAAGTATTTAACAAATAATAAATATCTGGGTTCTTAGGTGTGTTACAGCAATTTTCAAATAATTATCTACCAATGTATAGGAAAAAATGGTATATCTCATAGAAAAAATATGCATCCATGCGTATTGTTCTTTATACTTTTGCAATTTCAATTTCAATTTCCCTTGGAATTGTTTCTTCTAAAAAAGATAAGGAGAAAATAGGGGGGGGATATTTGCAATTGGAATATGTAGTTTCTTAATGTGGCTAAACATAAACAACTGCTATCATGCATAATTGGATTCCATGAATTTTACATAGACACTGATTCAAATTTCCTCACACATTGACTCTCAAAACTATCTAGAAACTTCATTATGTCTAGGATTTTCCCAAGGAAATTTTCCTTGGGAAAAAACATTGGGAGAAAACAATGCTTCAATGGATAATTCCTATTTGTATAATAGAAATGGTACAAAGTGTCCAAATTAAAGTTTTTGATCATGTACAAGAAATTTATGGAAACATTCAACATCCCCAGAATTAAAATTCGATTTTTTTTGCAACTAGTACACATAAACAATGTCTGGAGACATAATCTATTTCTTACTTTCATATCAAATTTCCTATCATCAATAATCTAAATCAAAGATATGTTGGCATTCAAGCAGTGCCTTTATAAATTGTTTCTACAATAGGTTCATTTGCAATGGTATCTAGTTATTTTTTTTAAACAATTGTATCATCTAAATTTCTAAAATATAGGGGTTGTTACCAATATTTTTTCCTTTCTCATCCATAAATATGTTCTTGTTTCTCTGCATTGTAGTTTCAAAAACCATTTTCTATATGCATTATTTCATTTTTTTTCTGCAGACTGTGTTAGTGTCATTTTCGCATAGGTACTATTGCTCAGTTTTCTATTTTGGCTATTTTCCTTTACCTATATTCTAAATCAATGAAATTGTTCCCTTTTTATGACATTATTTCAACACTATGAAGCTTTATTTGTGTTGGAATTTGTGCAACTTCAGAATATATTCTTATTGTACTTGTATTGTACCTCCTTTGAGATTTGAACTTATTGTAATCAATCATACAAACCCTAGAAAGAACAATGTAGACCTTGGAAAGAAAAGAAAGAAAAGAAAGATAAAATATAAATTATATTTCTTCCCTAAGAGAAGAAATAGTATAAATATGAGGCACCCCTCCTCATTAGAACATATAGCTACACAAGTGAAGTTCATAGTTTTCTAGGAGAGAGAATTTCACACCTATAGAAGGATAAGACTATTTTTGGGGTTTCTATCTCAAGAAGATACTTCCATTTTTCTCTTTATTTATTGTACATTGATTTCAGAATTATTATCTCTAGATGAAGGTTGCTATTTTTTCTCCCATTTGGATTTCCTAGGATAAAAATACTCATGTTATTGTTTTGTGCTTTGTCTATCTTCTAGTGATCCCATTGTTAAATGCAATTAAGATATACTACTATAATCTTATTAAAATCTAACATGGTATCAAAGTAGTGCTAGAAGAAGACATTGATGGAACTCAGTCAAAAACTTGTCGGAACTAGGGTTTGATATTTCAAATCCTTCACTCAACCTTTTGGCAAGAAAAGAGCCTTGGTAATTTCTCTCTAAGGACGGTGCATCTTTTGCTGAAGGAAGAATTAAATTATGATAATTTTCAATTTTGACCTAATTCTACAGTTGCAACAGAAATTAGGGTTTCCATTTTTTACCTACTTCCTCCACATTTTTGGCTCAACTCTACCTCTTCTCAGCTTGCCTCTCTAGGGCGCATTCGCATGTGGAGTAATTTTTCAAAAAATCCAACCTTTAGTTTTGACCCAGTCTCTGCTAGAGTTCTAGATCCAAATCTGAAGTCAAGATGATCATTATGAAGGTTAAAGATCATATGGAAGGGGATCCCAACTTCATCCCCTGGAAGTATAGGGTTCTTATACTAGAATAAAATGGCCTATTACAGTGTGTAAATGAAAAGGTCCCAAAACCAGAAGGTAAAGAAGAAAAACCTCACTGGAGGAAGAATGATGGCAAATCAAGAAGAATTTTAGTGGACTCAGTTAGAGATCACTTGGGTCCTCATATCTCAAAAAAGACTACAACGAGGAAGATGTTCAAAACCTTGAAGAATCTATTTGATCACAGTAGAATCAATGTGACTCTCACATTGAGGAATAAATTGCTGAATATGAATATGACCAAGTCCGAGAATATTGCCTCATATTTCATGAGGATCACCGAGCTTTGAGACAAGCTAAAGTCCGGTGGAGACAATATTGAAGAAAATGATCTTGTTATGACCACCTTAAATGGTCTCCCACCATATTGAGATTGTTTCATCCAAACTATAAGTGTTCAAACCAATTTTCCCAAATTTGATAAACTATGGGCATAATGCACTCAGGAAAAGAAAAGAATTGCAGCACGCCAAAGACTTCATGGCACTCAACCTAAGGAAAATCAGGCATTTGTATCTCATGCCAAGAAAGGAAAAGGAAGGGGAACGAAGCCATACAATCACAAGAATCAAGATAATATATCAATTCCTCCCCCAGATCAAAAGAATCAAAAGGATCTATCTCAGATCCAATGCTACAGGTGCAGGAAATACGGTCATTATTCCTATAGCTGTCGAAGTTCTCACAAAAGGAAGCATGAAGCTTCAACTACTAATATAGAAGAAGATCATCATCACAAGAAACAAAAAAATTAAGATCATACGCAATTCTTCTTCATAGCATCTCTATCAGGTATTGTTCCCACCACTAGTGATACTTGGCTCATAGATAGTGGTGCATCTAGACACATGACAAGATATAAAGAAAATACCTCAAAAGTAGTTGAGAAACATTCTCATATCTGTGTTGTACTTGGAGATGATTCCAACTACACTGTGAAGGTATCCAAGGCAACCTCCCTTTAGCTAGAGTGTAACGATACTCTACATTTAAGTGATTTTCTGTACGTACCTGGTATGAAAAGAAATCTTGTATCCATCTCAGCCTTAGAAGACAAAGGATACAAAGTAGCATTTTTAGATGGAAAAGTACTTTCTTGGCAGAAGAACTTAGGGATACAACCAAGGTAATTGGTATGAGAGAGGAGAGCTTCTATCGAATGAACACTCTACCAGTCTAAGCACTAGTCCATGAATCTACATGTATGGGTGAGTTGTGGCATAGAAGACTAGCTCATTTAAATTACAGATCTATCCTAGCAGTAAAGAACATAGTTATAGGTAGACCATGATGGAAAATGTAGAGGATGTGCACTTGGAAATAATTAGAAGAAATCCTTCCCAGATAATGAGAGAAAATCTAAAGAAATCTTGGATCTAGTGCACTTTAACTTGTGTGGCCCAATGACAGTTACCTCATTGGGAGGATATCATTACTATGTGACCTTCATTGATGATTACTCATGGAATACTTGGATCTACTTCTTAATATCAAGGAATCCTAGGAAGTACTCAGTAAATTCAAGGAGTTCAAAGCACAAGTCAAAAATTTGTCAAGAAAGAGGATCAAGATTCTAATATCAGATAATGGTGGAGAATACACCTCTACAGAATTCAATAATTTATGCAAAAAAAGGAATTAAGAGGGATCTTAGAGTTCCCTAAAATCCCCATCAAAACAGGTTTGTTGAAAGAAATAACATAAGAATTATGGAGGCACCCAAAGACATGGTACATAACTAGAGTCTACCCATGTTCTTATGGGTAGAAGTATCCAGGACATGTGTATATGTACAGAATAGATGCCAACATAAGATAGTGAATAGCATGACTCCTGACGAAGCTTTTACAAGAGTAAAACTGGAAGTGGGACACCTCTGAATCTATGGTTGTTCAGTCCACATGCATGTTCCCAAGGAGAAAAGGAGGAAGTTAGAACCTTCAGGAAAGAAGGGAACTTTCATGGGATACAGTGAATCTTCAAAGGCCTACATAATCTATATCACAGGATCCATACATATTGAAGTTAGTAGGGATGTGACCTTTGAAGAAGAAATGGATGTCAGGAAAGGAAGAGGATCAGACATGGATATCGATGGTGAGGAATTGGACAGGAGACCATCTCCACCTCAAAATCAGAATGAATTAGTAGAGAAATATGAACCCATCGATCCTATTGATCCAGTCACAACGATCAATATTCCCAAAGATATGGAAGTAAGCCAGAAAAGACCTAGATGGGAAAAACAAACCTTATAAAATGCTGAGGGGCATGAATCCTCACATGGTACTTCTCAAGAAATTAAAATAACTCATAGGTTCTCTAGTTATGTAGCATTGATGAGTCACATCATTGACTCAGAAAACATGAGTGCTTTCAACTGCTGAAAACATCCAAATGCATCAAATTTATGTTTTAAGAATTAAACCCATGTTTTTCTTGTGAAGTCATCAATAAAGAGTAAGAAAATAATTGCATCCACCTATGGACGGTATTTGCATTGGACAGCATATATCATAGTGTACAATTTCAAGTGGTGTGAGAGCTCTATATGACTTTCCAACTGGAAAATTATCTCTATGTTGCTTACCAAAAATGTAGCCTTCACAAATTCTCTCTACTTTTTTTATTAATATAAAACCTTTCACTATATTCTTCATGTGCAGTAGCTTTATCCCACCAAATTCATATGTACCAATCTAAAATTCCACAGCTAAGATTCATCTTGCACCTCTAATTAAAATTCTACTTGTATTTATGTGTTGTCTTTTTCATCCTTGTCATAGTTATTGTCTGCTTCTTTGATTTCTTCCTTAAATGTAGTTCTTGAATATTCCTTCTACCCTTCATGAACAACTTGAGTTCTCTTTTCTTTCATGTCTGGACTTATCCTCAAAGGAAAGAAGGGATTGCTTTTCATTGGTACTTTTTCTATCATTTGGTTGCTTGGATGTGTTATCACTGGAAAATTACCCAAGGTTATGAAATGTTATTCCGATGTAACAAAAAAAACCACTTTTAAAGAGAAAACTAGCTTTCTTCTCTTTTGAGAGGGATCTCTCACAAAATATTAACAAGGCCAGATATGTATAAGCAAAACTGTTTGTAATTGGTAAGATTGGTTGAAACTAAACACATGACCATTGGACTATGGAGTCAAAATATAAATATAGATAAACATAGATTTTGCATGGAAGTTTTAAACAGAGGCAATGTAGCAACTCCATCATAGTCAAAATTTGATTGTCTGGTGAAATAGGAAGAACATGAACAAACCATTAACACAAAGCATTGTAAAAATGAATTCTGTATCAAATTTAAAAGAAAGGTTTGGTGGACATCTGAAAAGAACAGCTAGGGCATAGTAAATATGAATTCTAAACTGTTATACTCTCATTTCAGACATGAAGGAAAACATAATGGAAAGATAAAACTATAAAAACATTCACATAAGAAGGGAAACTACATACTGCAACATGAAATAACAGATGAATCTTTGAAAAATGCCAACTTTTTCCTTTGTAATTAAAGAAGTACTTAAACACACAAGTTTCCAAAATCTCACAGGTTCCAACCTTGGCTTCATCAAATGTATGAATAATTATACAATTACTCCTTGAGCTAAACAATAAACCTAACTGTCTAACGGTTCCAACTGTTTATTACATGTGTCAAAGCACATATCTATTACAAAATAGTTCTGAGATAACAAAAATTATTAACTAAAAAGAAATAACATTTTATCATAAAATATATATTTCTCTGAAACTCCTTTTTCACTTTCTTCCTTGATGTCTTCATAGTTGTAACTTATATTTAGTTGATCCATATTGTTGAACTATTCTCCAATGTCTAGGTTTAGGAAATTCTGCAACAACCATGTCATGTGCCAGTATTCTGAGTTCCATGAGCATTTCGCATCTCCTGTAATCTGCACCGTAGATTTTCTTTTCCTCAAAAACTAAGTCATTCATGTGCAAGATATAAATACCAAGATTCAACATTATCACAGTGCACAACTTGATTCAGCGGAATCAATATCAACATTTGATTTGCAATCTTCCTTCATCAAAACTATCCATCTATGAAAGATTTAACATTCCGCTAACCATTTTGAATCTGATCAATTGAGAAACTTCCATTTGTGGAATTCACCTTATCCGTCCATAAAAAACCGACCACTATTATAACCGTTGATCAACATGGCCCCTACCAATTTTCGTGGATTTCAATTTGAAATTTCTCCGAACTAGTTCAATCGACATAATTATTTCCAACCATAGATCTATCTCTGTTCACATCTCATCCATCCAATATTTCCACTGGATAACCCATTCTGCAAATCATAAAACTTGGTTCGTCCAAACATGTCCAATCTATGGAATGCTCCAACACCATTGATTTTACTTTGCATCAATCTCATCCCTTCAAAATTGCATCTTTTTAACGGATTCCACAAATCTGAAAACCTAGTTTATTCCTTGCATATATGATCTACAAAATTCCTTTCCACCCTTGATCTACAACCTCTTTAATATGAGCTGTCGATATTTGACATCTTTTACCTCGATTCCGTTGATGAGAATATTTCAGTTTCTCCCCCATGTTTCAAAAGCGGAACAATCCACAACCGTAGATCAAATCCCTCTCTTCATCCGAACACCCATGATGAAAGATCATGCTAACCCATTAATCTAAATAGTGCTTCTACAAAAAAATTCAAATATAGTGCTAAAAACTAGCTCCACTAGGGATGATATCCTCCCTATGAGGTAGCAAAGAACCCCATAGACCAGGTGTTGAATCCATTGGGAGGCTCCCAAATTTCTCTGAAACACCAACATGATTAGCCCCATAACCATCACTGAAACCATTCTGCAAACAAACCCCTGTCAACCTACAACCTATAACATGTCATTTGTCACCTGTCCCTACTTTGAAAGCTGGAAATCAACTATAATTGCAATCTTGGACATTAAAACTAAAACTAAAATCAAAACTGAAACTGAAAACTGTTGTATGAAATTCTCGCCATGTCGAGGTTATTCACATTTACTTACCTACCCTACTTACTAAGCATCAATGCTCAGTCAAGTAACTTCTAACTTCCAGTAAATCCAATCAAGCAAATGATCCCATAAACCAACTTTCTCTTCATGCTTGCTAAAAAACAGAGATGACAGAATTAATGGCACAAGGTTATAATAAATAAATTGATCTTTACAATAGATATGTAACCATCCATTACCATTTCCCAACCTCTCCATGTACTCTGCCACTAGATCATTAAAAACATGACAGCCTTCAAAAAATTATGTCATTTGCTTAGCATGAGAAAGTTGCTCAAAAAGTAACTCCCATTGCAAATTGTCAAATTGTTTTTCAAAAGATCCTTGACAAGAATGCTCATGACAATCCTCAACCAAGACATCCACAAATTCATTCAAAATTTCTGATTTTACAACTTCATTCTTTTCATGCATTTCAAAAGAAATACCACTCTATTCCTCAACATGATCAAGCAAACAGACTTCCTTTGGACAAAAAATTTCTGAATTTGAAAAACAAAAAGAAACATCCATTTGAGAGCCCCCATCTTCTTCTTCGTTTTTCAATTATTCATTGCATACTACTGGATTTTCTAAAGGCTTGGATCGATTGCATAAATTTCCTTCTCGCTCATCATCCATTCCAAGGAAATTTATACATTCATCTGCAATCTCAAATTTATGTTTTTGATATGAAACTTTAAGTCTCTCTTTCAACCACTCAAATGAAGAAAAACACAAAGGTAAACAGCCACTTTCAACATGTTTACTATCCACTTTGTTTTAATACTTTTGATCTTGGATTGCAATGAGATTTTCTTTACTAATAGAAATTGTGACAGGATGATTGCATTCTTCAGAAAACAAATTAGTACAACCATCTCCTTTCAAATCACTGGGTTGATTATCTTCTACAAGCAAAGAGGGATTTATATGTTCATGTAAATCTTCACGTGAAATTTGAATTGATCAACATGTAGAGGTATTCCTTCAACCATTATTTCAAAATCTGATTTCTTTTTACTTGCAATTTTAGAAAATGAACATGTGGACAGATTGTAAGATTGAAAATTTCCAGAATCATAATTCTTTACGTAATCACCCACATAAGCATTAGAAGTTTGAGGAAATTGCTGCTGCAAAAAGGAATTTTCTGATTGGAAATAGGCAGCCTCATATTGAAACAAAACTTTGGAAGTTGAAGGATATGAAAAAGGGTTTGATTGACTATCCCAACTTCCGTCTTGGTCACATAGAGATTGACAAGACTATTGCAAATTATCATCTAATTTAGGAGAATAAATATAGCTGGTTGAACCAGAGTTTTGGCTCATGTCTCTTTCAGTCGAGGAAGAAATTATTAATTGCTGAGAGTTTTCTTGAATGTGAAGATGACTAGTTTGTATTTTTTTTTTTCTGAAATGGGATCTCATATAAAATTTCTAAAATATCTTCATCCACTAACTCATCATCACTATACATGTTTTTCAAATCTTCAATGAAACCTTTAACATGCATACAACAATATTGAACCAACAACAAGGAGGGGTATTGGTCTTTGTAATGTTCATGAAATACTGTATGAAAATCGGTAAGGGAATACAAACTTTCTGATGGTAACCCTTCATACCATGAACTTGCATCTCCTTCTAAATTAGCCATGAACATTTTCATTAAAGAATCATGATGCAACTTAACTCCCAACTTATGTATATGCATATGAAATCTAACCAAATGAAGGGTAGCATCATCATTATTTTGATCTTTGAAATTTGGAAGACATGTTTTCTAATCTACTTTAGGTATTTGATTTGAAAAACCAGGAATGTGGGCATGATTCATAGGAGCCTACCTTACAGACAAATAACTCATCTCGATAAATGAATAAACTGAATCAACTCTTCAAACTTTGCAATCTTTTGACATTAGAGTCGCCATAGGAATTTAGAAAATTGGATTTTTCGAGGATGGAGTCACCAAGTGAAAGATGCACAACCTTGCTAATGTCTGACTGCTATTCACGATCAACAATCAAATATGAAACTATGTCATTCATACCCAGGTAATATTTGAAACTTCGCTCCCCGACAACGATGCCAATTTGTTATCACTGGAAAATTACCCAAGGTTGTGAAAGGATATTCCCAAGTAACAACAAAAACCACTTTTAAAGAGAAAACTAGATTTTTCCTCTTCCGAGAGGGATCTCTCACAAAATATTAACTAGGCCAAATATGTGTAAGCAAAACTAATTGTAATTGGTAAGATTGGTTGAAACTGAACACATGACCATTGGGCTATGGAGTCAAAATATAAATATAGATAAATAGAGCTTTTGCATGGAATTTTTAAACAGAGACAAGGTAGGTACTCAGTCACAGTCAAAATTTGATTGTCTGGTGAAATAGGAAGAACATGAACAAACCATTAATATAGAGCATTGTAAAAATGAATTTTGTATCAACTTTAGAAGAAAGGTTTAGTGGAAATCTGAAAATAACATCTAGAGCATAGTAAATATGAATTCTAAACTATTATACTCTCATTTTAGACATGAAGGAAAACATAATGGAAAGACAAAATTGGAAAAACATTCACATAAGAAGGGAAAATACAGACTGCAACAGGAAATAACACATGAATCTATGAAAACTACCAACTTTTTGCTCTATAATTAAAGAAGTACTTAAACACACAAGTTTCCAAAATATCATCCGTTCCAACCCTCGCTTCATCAAATGTATGAAAGATGAAGAATAAACCTAACTGTCTAACGGTTTCAACCATTTATTACATGTGTCAAAGCAAATATCTATTACAAAATAGTTCTGAGATAACAAAACTTGTTAACTAAAAACAATTAACATTTTATCACAAAATATATCTTTCGCTGAAATGCCTTTTTCATTGTCTTCCTTGATGTCTTCATGGTTGTAACTTATATTTAGTTGATCCATATTATCGAACTGTTCTCCAATGTTCAATTTTAGGCAATTCTGCAACAACCATGTCATTTTCCAGAAATCTGAGTTCCATGACCATTTCTCATCTCTCATAATCTACACAATAGATTTGTTTTTCCTTGAAATCTAAGCCATTCATGTGTAAGATCTCAATACCAAGACTCAACATTATCACCCTGCACAACTTGATTCGGCGGAATCAATATCAACCATTGAACTGCAATCTTCCTTCATTAGAACTGTCCAACTATGAATGATTTAACATTCCGCTAATCATTTTGAATATGATCAATTGAGCAACTTTCATTTGCACAATTCACCTTATCCATCAATCAAAACCTGACCACTATTACAACCGTTGATCAACGTGGCCCCTACCATTTTCCGTGGATTTCAATTTGGAATTTCTCCACATTAGTTCAATCTGTGGAATTGTTTCTGAACGTAGATCTATCTCCACTCACATCTCGTTCATCTGATCTTTCCACCAGTTAACATGTTCCGCAAATTCGAAAACTTGGTTCATCTGAACATGTCCAGTATACGGAATGCTCCATTGCCATTGATCTTACTTTGCATCAATATCAACCCTTCAAAATTACATCTTTTTAAGGGATTCCGCAAATCCAAAAACCTAGTTTATTCCTTGCATCTCTGATCTGCAGAATTCCTTTCCACCCTTGATCTATAGCCTCTTTAATCTGAGCCATCAATATTTGACATCTTTTACCTCCATTCCGCTGATGAGAATATTTCAATTTCTCCCCCATGTTTCAAAAGCAGAACAATACACAAACATAGATCAAATTCCTCTCTTCATCTGACGACCCATGATGAAAGATCATTCTAACCCATTAATCTAAAGAGCGCTGCCACAAAACTTTGAAATATAGGGCTAACAGGATGTATGTCTTTAATCACACAATGGTTTTCTTCCTTGTAGACTCTGTAACCTTTTTTTAATAGCTATCCAATGCTCATCAAATTATGTTTTAAACCTTCAACATAATATACATCAGGCGTAATTTTTTTCTCCCCCCATTTAGTTAGAATACCAATAGTGCCTTTTCCCAAAACAGTGACTTGGATATTATTTCCAAGTGTGACATCAGTTTGAACTAATTTATTTAGACTGGAAAAAAAATTAAATTACCAGTAATATGATTGTTATATACTAAATATAAATACCATATGTCACATGGAATTTCTTGGAGAGAATTGCATTCAAATGGGGATGCACATGCAAAAATCAGAGTGATGTTCTATGTGCTAATGTTGCTTAACCGGTTTTTGACCTTGCTTTCCTTGGTCTTGTTGCTTCTTCCTTCATTCATATTCAAAATGTCCACATTTATTGCAATAATGACATTGAATTTTTTATTTATCAAACCTACGATCACTTGGTTGATTGTGGTTCTGATTTTGACCTCTACCGGTGACATTTGTAGGACTGTTGCTACATCCTCCTCTGGAATAAATTCTTCCTCTACCTCTAGAATTAGATCTTGCCCTACCTCTTCCATGAATTATGGATGACTTTGATACAAATTCACCTTCTAATGATATTCTTGATATACTGATTCTATGCTCATGATTGATGAGTAAGGCTTGCAAATCATCACTGGTAAACTGAGATAAGTATTTGTTTTCTTCCAAGGTCACAACTAAAGATTTAAATTTTTGGGAGATACTTCCACAAAAATTTTCAACAACCCTTTTTTCATCTATATTTTCTCCATGGGATTTCAACTAATTTATCATACCAATAACTCGAGAATAAAATGATTCCAATGACTTTATATTTTTGTAGTGTATATTTATCCCCTACTACGTGCAAAAGAACCTACCCTAGATCATACGGATCATAGGGTAGACTTCATGGTGCGAAGGATTCCTCAACTTCGACTTGTAGTAACAAATGATAACAATAACAATAGTATTTTTCTTTTTTCAAATATATTCTACTAACTAATACGAAACAAGAACATAAATACCTTTCAATAATGTGGGCCATTGCAGTCATCCGAGGAGATGGTCCATCGGCTCCATGGTTTGGTTCTCCAATCATCTCCACTAATGGTTGTGAAATAGGTAAAATGGATCCAAATGGGTATGCAGCAAGTTCAACATACACCGTGGGAGGAATATGGCGAAATATGGGAACAATGGCAAGTGAAAAGTAACGATATGTGACAAAAAGTGTGGCCAAAAGTGTTTTGGGGGAGACCTTCATAATGTATTTATAGGGAGGTCCAAGGATTTTTGGCCTATAGTATTGACCCATGGTATTTTATTGTGCATGGTATTTATCTATGGCTTTTTACCCATTCTCATTTTTAGGGGTTTTTGGTCCTTTTTGGAGAGAGTGGGATAAATCAGAATAACCGATCAACTTCCCTTCATTTATGGGGGAAGCAGTAATAATGTTTTGGACCATATTTGGTGGAATTTAGTTGTGAAGGTCAAAATGGAGTAAATAATGGTGGGAATATGATGTATAATTATGGTTTGGACCATAGAGAGTTAGGTGAACATTTTTTTGTGTTAATAGATTGCCCCCTTATCTGTGAGGGGAGGAGCTCATCATATGGCCCTTATAAATCATAGGATCAAGGGATACATGATGACAACGGTGTAGAGATTGGAGAGGAATGCAGAGGAGGGGAGTCTCCTTATTCTAACTGTAGTGGATTTTGGTTTGTATTACTTCTAAAAAATGGATGAGGTACGTATAATATCATTCATGTATATGGACATGGTGGGAATACCCATGCTCGTAACAATGTCTCAATATAAAAAAATGGGGATCAAGGCTCAAATAATGGGAGTTGATCAATACATATATACAACTGGTAGTACATAATGGTGGCCTCAATGGAAAGTTGAATAGAAATAATGATATGAATAACTTGTACATAGGAACAATGAGATTCTCAATTGATGCTATGCTGGATATGGAGGTGTACACATTTGTATGGACTCAATGAATGAGAGTCAGAATCTTTGAGGAAAGTACTGTAGATACACGGAATCATGACAATAAGGGGCTTCTGAACACAGTCACCAATGCAACCTGGAAATCATAAGGGACATGAAATTGTATGGGTCCAAAAATAGACTCACCAATGTGCTAGAGACAGGTGACAACCGGGGTCTTCGACCAAATAATGAATGAACCAATACCCTGTATGAATATCAATGGTGCAATAGTAGAGTCGAAGTCAAGCATGTGAAACACAACCAACCTGAAAGGCACTAATGACTCCTTTCAAGTGGCCCAAGTAACTCGTCAATGAGGTGGATGAAACCAGGATACAGTGACCTCTGGGTCTATCATCTAGAATATATGTGTTGATGTTGACAGAGGGAGACATAAAAATACTAAGGAAATGAGGTTTCCTTGATAGAAGCATGAGGGGTATAACCAGAGATATGGGACAAAAATGGGCCCGAGGCACAAAATGGGGAATAGGGGAAGGGGAGTATAGGGGATTCAAACTTCCTTTGTTCAGAGTATGACGACAAGGATGACCTGGAAGCAAATGATACTGATGCATGGGGAAGGGATCATAGCTCTGAAACTGGGGAGATGACTGCAATATGAGAGACTTGGGGGAGTAGCTAGATTAGTGATATCTAGGAGATCCAAGGGAGACTCATTGTAGAGTACTCTAAACAAAGGAAACCCAATGGAAAAATGCTTCCATAATGTGATACCATATGCAGGCACCGAAAGGCATTGGTTGGGCCTTCTTCATAGTTTAAGGAGCATGAAGAATGGATATAAGTATGTTCATTATGATACTATCTTGTGGATTTTTTTCCATCCCGAGACAGTAAATGATCGATGGTGTTTTCATATTTAGAGAGTTTGAAAATAGGAAGAAGACTGTTGTGTGGTCTCTTTTTCATACAGTATCTCCTAAGTCTGAAAAAGGACAAAAGTGTACAAAGGAGAGCTCTCCCAGCCAAAAGGGGTAGAGAAACTTCTATTCCATATAAGGTAGTCAAACCAGGCCAAAAAAGGTTTAACCTATACTGATTGGACGATCATTCAAATACTTTTACAATCATGCACGAAACCAAGTTTGCTCGGCGATATTTTCTTTTAAGAGAGGGTTGTAAAAGGGCTTAAATACAAGGAGATAAACAAGGCCACATAGAGATCCTTTCAAATACTTTAACAAGCATGAAAGGAAGCAACCATTCTCGATAATATTTTGTTTCTTTTAGGAGTCAAAAAAGAGTTTAACATAAACTTTGTAATTACCAATCAAGCAAGGAGGAAGTGTTTGATGTACCAAAAGGGGTGATACTGTGAACAAGGATGTTATGAATAACAGTGGAACACTGGTGGGGCCTCCTTGTAGGATGATGGATGGCGGTAAAATAAATCCAAGTTTGCAGTATCGATGTAGTGGATGGCTCACGAACATGTTAGTACATGTGTGGTGTGATTCACATGGTGGCACACAAATCGACGTGATTCTAGGAAATGGACCAAAAAATAATAGGGAGAGAACAAGACATGGGTCTCATCAAAATATAGAGGATAGAAAACCAAACATGGTGATGTGATCGACATAAAAATGGATGGCAGATGAATCTGTGGCGCACAGAAGAAAAACTAGACCAAATGGAGGCCTATAAATAGGGGGGACCACATGACATGTGTCATTTTCACTGTGCAGGGTTGGAGTGGAGGGCCCCAAAACACAACTATTGATTTCTTTCTATCGGATCGATGATTTTCCGATCTGTGACTTGCAGGTAAAAGATCTCACGGAGATTGTCAATTTCAGTGGTTTACTTTTTGGTTTTTCTCTTTCTAGGGGCCATGGACGATCTCGAAGGGTTTTCGGGGTCGGGTCACACATTTCGATGGAAAAGGTGTGACCCAGGTCACACTTATCAGGAAAACGGAAATGACCGGTCGCACCTATTGGGGAGACAGGCGCGTCCAATATCAAACCTGTTCAAGAGATAAGAGCGACCAAGGTGAGTGTGTCAAGCAATTTTGCACGGCTTGAATCACACAAAAAGGCTTGGCAGGTGTGACCTAGCTCATAATTGGAATTTTTGTTTAACTAGGTCTGATAGGGACTTTGTGCATGTGCAGGATGCCTCATATCAATTCGTGATGGTTGATGGAATTCTACATTCACCTTGATCTAGATCGAATGTGATCAATATAGAGTTGGAGGGATCCACTTCAACAAGGGCAGATAACAGCACTTTCCACTATGGCAGGAAGGTTTTCAGCACTTCTAGAGTGGACATGGTTGTGGGTGATTGAGGCAAGTCATCAACAATGCTATAATTTGAGGCATCTCACGCAGTTGTGTTATTGGAGATACGTCATAATGGAAACTATGGACCTTTGGCCGTCCCGTCAATGGGGGGTGTAGGTAAGTGAAGGGGTATGCTGGAAGTGTTAGATGTTGATGCCGCTGAGGGGTCAGCGGTCACTGTGGTGGACCTGTATTGGTTGCATCTAGTCTGGAGGTGCACCTCTTCAATTGACAACATCATTAGGTGATGGATACCAGTTTTTGTAGGTGGAGTCACGGCGGGTGCTGCAAAATCACGTGGGGGAAAGGGTGTGGTTGCAACCAATCCTTGGACTGGTAACCAGTTTTGGAGCACCATAGGTGGAGGGCCTGGTCATGTTGGGTTGGGTTGAACCTGTGTTGCAACATTAGTGTCTTGTTGAGCTTCGTTTTGGAGAAATTGTTTGACACGGTCCATATGAGGGCACTCATGAGTGTAGTGACTGTAGATGTTGAATAATTTACATGGATGATTAGTCTATAACACAGTGTTTTGTCCTAGTCAATTAGGTTGTTGATGGTTTTGTGTCGATGGGTTAGCGTCATTGTTATTAGGAGGATTAGGCTCTTGGCCACCTCCTTGTGGTTGGTTGTTTCCCTAGTTCATTTCTCAGTGTTTTCTTCCCTTTCCTTATTGGTTATTGGGGGCAGGATGATTGGGAAGGCTCTGCTGAGAAAATACCTGTCCCATGGAGACCAGAGGGGTTGGGGATGGAGCCGAAGGTTGTTGTACTAGTGGTGCATAGCATACTTGAGGAATGGGGAGGGGGGGTGGGGCTGCGCATCCAGTTACTTAGCTTGAATACAGTCATGCTATCCAAGTTGACCCAATGGTGAGTTGGCTTGGTGCAGGTTGTCAATAGGAAGATGTGGCTTCAGATTGATCCATCATCCGTGAGTAATCAGGTATATGGTTTGGGTACACAAGAGTATGAGTGTTTCCTAGGTGTTGTGGAATCATTGGGGGTGTCACATAGTACTGAGGGTGTTGTGAGATCGATCTCATGATACCATCCGCAACATGGGATGCCTCTAGCGTATCGCAGTGGGAGGTGTCGGCATGAAGAGCGTCAGGTATGATGGTGTATAGGTATCCAAACTGAGTGTAAATTAAATTGAACTGTTGGTGCTTTAAGATGGCCTCTTCCTCAGATTGGGGATGTTCAGAGGAGACGTCCTTGGCTATGGGTGGTAGCAAGGTCTTCAAGATGGATCTTACATAGGCTATGTTGTCACTGCCACTCATGGATGTGGTCGATGATGTGTGTAGCGGTATTCTGATGGCAAGATAATAGGATCTCCATGCCTTCATTGTATTGGACAAGGAGTTGCAAGTACAGAAGGAACATGAAGGCCATCGAAGTGAAATTAGGGTAAGAGGCTTGAGGTAGTTCAATATATGATTTTGTTGCAGCACCTGTGAGTGTGCATTGGAATAATCTTAGTTTGACCGACTCATCTACAATGTTATTTGATGAGCACCATAAATGAAATGACATAATGTGATTTTGGGGGCACTTGCCTACCTTTCCCTCAAACTTTGGAATGTCTGAAGCAAGTTTGGTTGGCATGGGATGCCAATGGGGTTGACCCTGTTGTTTGTTAACTGAGCCAAGTATGGAAAGTTAAGACGAGCCATGAATGGTAGGTTGGACCCGAGTTTTTCTCAGGGGGGACCAGAAATGATGTCGGGGTTTGTAGGGGAATGAATAATCGGGGTTTTCATGGGTGGGGGCACATGAGATTGACTTCCCACAGTGGGGATAGTTGGGATGATCGTGGAAGGGACTCTTACCCCAAGTATGTACGGTGGTATAGTTGGAATAATGGGAGCTGGAGTGGGGCCTCCACTAATGGGTAGTGATGTGAGGCAGGGACATGGGTCCACTGCCACTCCCCCCTCCAATGAAGGTGTTAAGAACCTATAACTAACAGAGTATCGAAGAAAGTATGGTGAAGAGAAATGGTGGTTGTTTGAACTTTGGTTAAATATAACAATGTGAACATATGATAAAAGGGTGCATAAATGATGAAATCATCACATAATCCAATGGTGTAGAACGGGGAGGTGAAGATCGATGGATTATAATATATCCGCTCTGTAGAGATGCATGGAATATAAGGGCATGCGGAGATAGTTAACAAGGTGCGAGGATCGACGGTCATGAAACTGAGTTGGAAAAATCTACGGTCGATAAGAAGTCTGCTCCATAAAGTTGTGCATTGATAAAAACAAAAAGGCTCAGTGGAATGTGTACGTGTAGGTTAATCCAATGGCTGAAAAATAAAGAGAAAATACATCGACGATCATCATCAGATCTGGAGGATGGAGTTGCACGGCGGTTGGAGTAGAAAAGTGGTAGCGGAATTAAAACCGTGGTGCACATGGCAGCTCGTGGTACATTCCGTGGGGGAAAATGGTTTAAGAAAAACCACTAAAGGGATTCTCCATAATGGACTTCTATATAAAGTGAAGTTGACTTATTTGAAGAATCATTTTTTATTGTATTGCCGGGACAAAGGAAAAGGACCGCCCACCACCCTTTCACAGTCAACTTCGGGTATATGCAATTATAGTCATAGATAAGTCTCAAATACTCGAGATTTATCCACAAAATTACCGTTGTTTTTCTATTATGGAGAAGGAGAAAGGGTTAGAAGGTCTTAGCCATATTTTGGATGAAAGAGAAAAATTCCTGGTTGATAGAGATAGGGGCGTATATGACCCATTCCTATCTGTGGAAAATGTATCAGTTATTAAAGAAAGATTGTGGCGATATAATTCATAGGGAAATGACATTTTAAATGCCTATAAGTCGTTTCTATATTATTTTGCCATTGAGAAGACCCTACACTTTCTTGAATTCATCGAGTGGTGTGCAAGTAATTATTCGTCTTCTGAGCGAGTCATTGTGAGTCATTCCACATCCCGGATATTGTGTAGAATTGATGCAAAAGCTATTCGTGGGGTCCTGAATTTGCCTGATAATTACCCTGATAGTCGTCAGTTTGTAAACGAGTCTGTTTTGGATGAAGTGTATAGAAGTTGTAAAACTGAATCTCGATGTAAATTCTTGTCTGACATTCTTAATGATGGTCAGTCACTAGAAGTTCTCTTTTTACCATATCGTATTCACATTTTCAAGGAGGTTCAATTGGTTGTGTCTTTGGTTTGTCAGGTTTTAGGTCTAGATGATGATTATCACGTTAGTGAAGTTGTCTTGGGTTTCTTATTAAAAATGAGTCCAATTAGTCTTGGGTCTGAGTCCCATCTAGTCCATGTTTTCAGTTGGGATGAATATCTAGCAGAAATTATCCATATCCAATTGGTCGAGTTTTCAAAAGTCAGATTTTTCAAGTATTAATCATATTTGTTGAACATGTTATTATGTTCAAATGTAACTGAATTGCAATTCTTGAGTAGTATATTCTCTTCAGATTTGCCTAAGCAAATCAATATGTTCGAATTTGTAAACTCCATTATGTCAAAAAATATATAAATTGTTGTTTGATGAAGTATTACCCAGAGTGTTGGAAGAAATGAAGAGTATGATGCAATCTTCACCTAAGGATAGGATTGGAGATTGGTTCTTGTGTAAAGACTTTACAGTTTTGAGAATATACGGTTTCACTAGAGAGCCTTACAGGCTGCCTGCTTTCCTTACCCCTAGGATCTTTCCATTGGAATACATGAGACAGATATTACATGTAGAAGAGGAACATTTCAGGGCTTTCAAAAAATCTTCCAATATCAAGTTCCCTCTTAAAGTTGGTTCCTTTATTTTTAAAAACAAGGGTGCACTGGTGTTAGTAGAGAAATTATTGGAAAGAATGGATTTTCAAAGGGAACAAAGGGTCAATTATGATCCTTATCATATAATTTCTCTAAGAAAGAAAGCAAATAAAAATAAACCATTTGATCACCAGGTTTTTGAGGGTTTGAAGGAAGTAGCCAATTTGTTTTATTTTGTGGAAATTCCAGGATCCGATGAGAATACAAGCAATGGATCAGTTGCAGTGTCTCAAATGCCAGATGGTTCTAATATTTTGATTAAAAGAATTTTTTCTGAGATTGAAAGTATGGAAATAGATGAAGACAATTCACATAAGAAGACCAAAACATCTCAAGGTGATAAAATTTCAAGTGAAGTAGTTTCGGATGAGTTGAAAAGGGTTTCTTTGATTCCTAAGAAATCTGTGCAGGTGAATAAATTTTCTTTTGAAAGTGTAAATAATGCAGAATCAGGTTCTGTTTTTAAATCTAAAGAAGAATTCATGACCAGCTATGTAGAAAAGAAGAGAAAGTCCCTAGAAGAAACTAGAAATCTATTCCCACGAGTGAGAAGTCTGAATAATCCAAAGACTTCCCTGATTTCCACTCGAGACGTAGAAAGAAATACTTTAAAATTAGCTATGGTTAGTGATAAGAAAGTGGCCGAAATAAAAGTGAGATTAGACAAAATCAGTGTACCCAATAAAATACAGTTGCATAAACAAACAGGAGATATTATTTATTCAGATTTATTGCATGCTATGATAAAAATTAACAAGTTGCAAGTTTTGGTTGACAAATTAGAGGTCCAATTAAAACACAAGAAAGTTGAGAACAAGGATAATTCTATTCAAATAAATTAATTGCAAGCATATATCGTAAGCTCAGGGGATGAAACAGGGAACACCTAGGCCATCAAAAGACTCTTAGAAGAAAAAGATAATGCCCTCCGGGTAATAAAGAAGAGGTTGAAAATCTCGAGTTCAGAACATGTTCAATCATCAAAGCTGTTAGCATTGCAGGAGGAGAAGTATAAGATTCATTAGGATATGATGCAGTACAAAGGTAAGACTGTGAAATTGCAAGAATAAAATAACAAATGGAAAATGGAGCGAAATGAGTTAATAGCACAAATTTCACAGCTGAAAAAAGAGCAAAATGAGGGAAAAGAGATTATGGAAGAACTAATGAGCCAGACTCCCACTGATCAAGATTTGACTATTGTAAATATTGAAAAGCCTTTAAATGATTTTTTTCGCTGATGATTTAGTAGCGCCCATGTCCTAGGTCAGCTTGAAGGATGTAGAGATAAGAGAGTTAAAAGAAGAAAATGAGAAAAACAAATTTGAGCTAACCAAAATGGCTAAAAGCAAGAATAAGATATTACATGATAAAGGTCAATTACAAAATAAGCTTAATGAATTAAAAGAAAGGAATACAGGAAAGGGTCCTCTCCAAAGAGCTAAACACATAATCTGGGATATGTTGTCTGTGGAAATTACTAAGTTCAAGCATTATTTGAATTTCATTGATGATCAAAGTACATTGGTTAATTTATCCAATCAAAGATTGAAACTAGTAAATGAGACCATGGAGAGGAAGCCCCTAGGCACAGCTCAGAATGCATTGAATTTTTAAAACTCATTAAACTATCAAATAGTTACAAGATATAGGAATCAGAGACAGAGTGGCAATGGTACTGTGGTCAAAAAGCTTTATTCATAAACATCATCTTATGAAGATAGTACAAGATAAGGCTGATGGGATGACCTCACGTATTAATGATTTCAGGCATGCTTTTAAAGAATTATTTGAAGATGGCCTTCCTTCTTTCTGGGACGAAGGAGGGCGGATTATTTCTCAAAAACATTATCACAACCTGCTAGTGCAAAGCCATATGGATCACTCTAAATTTGATGATTTGGTAAAGGGGCTAACGAGAAAGGTCGTCGTGGATAAGTTAACAGAAGACTTCGAGATATTGTAGAAATTTCTAATCGTGAGAGGAGGTTTACCTACTATGCCTTATGAAGCCTATATGGATCTGGAAGTGTCTATTCGAGAAATGATTGAGTACCATATCCCAAGCGTGGAACAATGGAGAGCCGTGGAAAGATTTGGAAAAACAAAGTATATTCTTCATCTGTAAAAATAGGTGTTGCGCACTATGGAGCTGCTTGTTCGGGCCTTGTTGTTACCGAGTTGATTTTAATTAAATGATCTGTCAGGATCAAAGCAAGTAGTTTATTCCTAGTTGTTAGGAATATAGTTACAAAGACTTTGATTAAGCAAGTTATTCAGTTATTAAATCTTCTTGGGAGAAGAAATCATTTATGTATATATTTGCATTTACTTTATGTAATGGGGGTTGGAACCCATTTGTTGATGAATGTTTTTTTTGAAGACATATAATTTTTGAAATAGCAAAGTTGAATGCGTGTGAGTTATCAAAGATTCTTGTGCTATTTACATTACAGTCTGTACTTTCTTTCCTTTGTGATCATTTTTCCAGTGTTACATTCCATTTTGTTTTCCCCGTATCTGAAGCTTAGTATTGAATGGTTGGAATTCATACTTTTTATGCTCTGACTATTGTTTCAGATATTTTATAAATGTTTCTGCAAAAGTTAATATGGAACTCATCTTTTGATGCTCTGTATTGATGGACTGTTCATTATTTCTTCCTTTCCACTTGAACTAAATGAATGACTGTAATTAAGTGGTTACCTCACCTTTGATGAAATATCATGCATGTGATTTTTGTGATACCTTTATGTATATGTGACTCCATTTCCCAATGATTATGTGTATCTTTTCAACCATCTATATGATTTTCGAGTGTTAATTTTATGTCTGGCCTTGTTAAATTTATATTTGAGAGATCCCTCTCTAGAAAGGAAAGCGAGTTTCTTTATAAAGTGGTTTTTGCTGTTACCTTTGGAATTTACCTTTGCAACCTAGGTACATTCTGAGTGTTAACAATATGGCACCGTTGCCAGGGACGAAAGTGTAAATCTGCCCTAGGAAGAACGACAAAGTTTGGAGACCAAGAAAAGATTTCTGTGAGCAAACAGGAATTTTTGTCAGTATAGAAGGTTGTATATTTGCCCTGGCGATTTCATTGTAAAATTTTTCAAATTTTAAAAATTCATTCTGGCTTCGAGGAGACACACACGAGGTAACTTTGATACTGAAATTTTAAAGAGTTTGGAAGATCCAGAAAGGTTATTTAAGAAAAAGGATAAAGAAAAAATAGATTTTCCTTTGTTTGGTGCATCATCTTCTCAAGATTCTCCTAATATTTTTGATCCAGAATGGGGAGTTAATGTTGGAAGGAGTTTGTTGAAAACTAAATCTGAGTCTGATCTTAAGAATACTGAATTTAATTCTCGTAGATTAGAATCTTATTTGCTGGATTCCCTTTGGAGAGAGTTACAATAGTCTGCAAAAGTTGAAACATTTGCTGTTCAAAACACTCAAAATCCTTCAGTTCCTTTGGAACCACCTAGACCAATGGAATCCAGGTTTTCTCCCTTGCGTTTTCCTGCTTTATTACATGACCTTCCTCAAAATTACTCCCGAAGAATTTCCTTATTTGATGGAGAAGGTGACATAACCGCAAAGCACATGTGGCTAAGTTTGAAGATTTTTTTGACTTGGAAGAAGTTGATTATGCAGATGTTAAAATGCGGTTATTTTCTCAAAGTTTATCAGGTGAGGCAAAGAAATGGTTTAAAAACTTTCTAGATGGATCTATATTGAATTTCCAATATTTCTAGAATGCCTTCCTAGACAGATGGGATGACAAACAGAATCCTTTACAGCTCTTGTCTTAGTATAATAGTCTCAAAAAGGGGGGTTTTGAATCTGTTCATGAATTTTCAAGTAGGTTTATGAGAGTTTATAATTCTATTCTAGAAGACATAAAACCTTCTATAGCCACTGCTAAATTGCATTATGCTAGAGCCTTTGATAATGACTTTGCATTTTCATTGAGAGAAAGAAAATCAATGACTCTTGTTGCAATGTTTACAAATGCTTTCAAAGTGGAAGCAAATATGATGGAAAGTGGAAAAATGAAACATAGAGATATTGATAGGAGGAAAAAGGAAGAAAATTCTCCCTCTGCTTCTTCTTCTACCACTGATATCAAATTTTAAATGATGTTGAAGACAATGGAGAAGTTGATGGACATATTGACTATGGATAATAGGGTGTTCAACAGAGAACAAGTTAATCCTCAAATCAGGAATCCTAATTTTAGAAGACCAAATCCTCCTATTCTTCCACAAAATAGGCAAAGAGACATGAGAAACCCAAGAAATTAAGAAGAACAGCAAATTCGACCACCGTTTCCTAAGAATTATGTCGTTTATGAAGAAGACCCTACTGAAAATGAAATTCATCTTTTTGGGGAACTAGATTCAGAGATATATCTTACTGAAGAAGAACATAACATGTTTGAACAAGAAGATGGGAATGAAGAATTTGAAAGGGAGACAGAACAATATCAAAGAGGTTATTTGCATGCTATGGGTGATGTACAGAGGAAGATCAGGTTGAGAAACAGAGAAGTCTTTATAAATAAAGGAAAGGCAAATCCAAATCATCCTTCCAGTAGTTTTCTAAATATAGAAAGGGGAAAAGAAATGGAAAAAGAGTCTGTTGTAAACAAAGAATTTGAGAATGAGATACAAAAAACAAAGAAATGAAGCAAGTAACCCCAATTGATGTAGAAAGAGTTAATTCTAGTTTCAATTTGTTAAATGAGCTTTCAAAGTTAAAAATTTCTGTTCCATTTAATGAGTTGTTGAGGAACAATGAATATAGAAATACCATAACAAAAATGTTCAAAAGTCAAGGAGAATTGCAATCTGATATTTTGGAATTGAATGATGATAATCCTACTATTTCATTTGGGTCGAAAGTTGAAAATTTAGAAAATGAAGAAGTCCCTCCTTTTTATTTGAGTTTCAATGTGCATGATATGGTGGTCCATAATGCTATGCTAGATTTGGGTGCATCACATAATTTAATGCCAAAGGGAGTAGTTGAAAGTCTGGGATTGGAAGTGATAAGACCTTATAAAGATTTGTATTCTTTTGATTCCAAAAGAGTAAAATGTCTTGGTTTGATTAAATATATGGTGGTAACTCTGAGTAAATTACCATCTAAGACTATAGTAATGGATGTGGTAGTAGTAGATATCCCACCCAAGTTTGGAGTATTGTTTTCAAGATCTTGGACTTCAAAATTGAAAGGTAGTTTACAAATGGATATGCCATATGCTACTATTCCTATTCAAGATGGGAGTAAGAGGTTGTATAGTGAAAAGAGAACTCCTTATGTAGTGAGTAGTCAAGATAAGCTTGAAGTTCATCATATATATGATGTTGATACTGATTTAGGATCTTCCATTTTCTTTAATGATACTGTCCCATATGATTTGGAAGCTCCATTGCAGAAGAAGCCTAAGGAAAATAAGAAAGAAGAAGTGATGGGACAAGATGCTTTGGAGGAAAAACAAAAAAGAGATGGTTTGTGGACTATGTATTTTGATGGATCTATGGCAAAAATAGGTGTTGGAGCTGGTGTGTATATAATTTCTCCTATCAGGGATTTTAAAGCTTTATCATATAAATTAACATTTGAATGCACGAATAATGTAGCTGAATATGAAGCTTTATTACTGGGGTTGCATGATTTGAAAAATTTGGGAGCACAAAAGATAAAGGTTTTAGGGGATTCAAAATTGGTGATAAACCAAGTGAATGATAGTTATCAAACTAGGCATCCCCGAATGAGGGCTTCTAGAAACGAAGTATGGGATATGATTGGTAACTTTTTTATAGAGCATACGATTCAGGTGGTTTCCAGACATGAAAATACTGTAGCAGATTCTTTGGCAGTAGCTACTGGAAAATTTAAAACCCCTATTGCTGGTGAGAAAGAATATCAAGTGGACATTGTGAACAAACCATCTATTCCCAATAATTCTAAATATTTGCAGGTATTTAAAGATGACATGCAGATCAGAAGGTTCTTAGAACTATCAGGAGAATTTGTAAATACTCATATTGATACCAAAAATGACAATGGTGAGAGCTTTTAGGATGATGAAGAACCTGAAGAAGAAAAGGATGGTGCTAAAAAATTAAAGGGGACCTTAGGAGGAAAAGATATTATTCAATTAAAAAATAATTTTATACCAAGAGGTTTGATTCCTTTGGAAAAGCGTTTTGATCAGAATGATGTTGCTAAGAATCCTAAAGTGAAGCCCATTGAGAATGCTATTGAAGATAGGAATATTGGTACCAAGGAGAATCCTAAAATTATAAAATTATCCAAAAAATTTCCTGTGAAAGAAAAAGAGGAATATGTGAATTTAATGAAGAAGTATACGGATGTATTTGCTTGGAGTTATGAATATCTTAAGGAGTATGATACATCTATTATACAGCATACTATTCCTATAAAACCTGGGGAAAAACCTTTCAAGCAAAAACTTAGAAGGATAAATCCTAAATTGCTTCCCATTATTGAGAAGGAAATTAAAAAAATTGTTTAACGCTAAAATCATTGTGACTCTAAGATTTTCGAAGTGGGTTGCAAATTTGGTTCCTATTAGAAAAAAGAACGGAGAGATAAGACTGTGTATAGATTTATGGAATTTAAATAAAGTTTCTATGAAAGACAATTATCCCTTGCTGAATATGGATCATATATTGTAGAAGGTAGTTTGAGTTGAGAGAATTTCGATGTTGGATGGTTTTTCTGGTTACAATCATATCAAAGTATTACCTGAAGATCAAGAAAATACTGCATTTACTACACCTTGGGGCAGTTTTAGGAATGCAAAGATGCCTTTTGGATTAATGAATGCAGGAGCTACTTTCCAGCGAGCCATGGACATTGCTTTTGTGAGAGAAATTGGGAATTTTATGGTAATTTACATGGATGACATCACAGTCTATTCAAAATATGACAGAGAACATATTCATCATCTAGAAAAAGTTTTCATGAGGTGCAGGAAATTTGGTATATCATTGAACCCAAAGAAATCCAATTTTGCATTGGAAGAAGGAAAATTGTTGGGCCATATAATATCTAAAGACGAAATAAAAATTGATCCTGAAAGGGTAAGCGCAATTTTAAAGGTAGGAGAACCTAGGAGTAAAAAGGAAATACAATCATTTTTGGGACAGGTGAATTTTTTAAGAAGGTTTGTGCCTAGTTTTGTTGAAATCTTAATGAATATTACAAATATGTTGAAAAAGGGTCATGAGATAAAATGGAATGCAGAAGCTAGGAAGTCATTTTGGGAAATCAAACAAGCAATCTCAGATGCTCCTGTGTTGGTGAGTCCAGATTTTACCAAAGATTTCTTAGTATTTTCGTATGCTTTAGAGTATACCATTGCAGTAGTTTTATTGCAGAAGAATGATGAGAACTTGGAGCATCCCATAGCGTTTTTCAGCAAGATGTTGAGGGATTGAGAATTGAAATATGACATCATGGAGAAATAGGAATATGCTTTAGTCAAGGCATTGAAATATTTTAGAGTATATATTCTACACTCACATGTAATCATGCATGTTCCAACTGCTGCAATGAAAGGAATTTTGACACAGCCTGATCCAGAATGTAGAAGGGAAAAATGGATAGCTACACTACTGGAGTATGACATACAGATAAAAACTACTAAGCTGGTTAAGGGGCAAGGATTAGCGAAAATGAGGACAAATTCAAATTGTGAATCTTTACAAATTAATTTCTTATCCCACCATTTTAATCAATTAGATACAGAGGTGGAAGTAATGATTGATTTTGTGGCATCTCAATGGTACTCTGACATTATTTACATACTTCGAAATTTACAAGCACCAGTAGGATTGAGTAAGTCAAGGGCAAGGTCAGTAAAATTGAAAGCTGCCAAATTTTGTATTATAAATCAATATCTTTATTGGAAGGACCCCAGAGGTGTGTTACTAAACTGTCTTTTGGAAAATGAAGCTCAACATACAATGAAAGAATTTCATAAGGGAGATTGTGGAGGGCATCATTCTTGGAAGGTGACTGCAAATAAAATTCTAAGAGCAAGCTACTATTGGCCAACATTATTTTCAGATGTATATAAAGAAACCATCATGTGTCATCAGTGTCAAATTTTTAATGGTAAAAGAAAGGTACTTCCTCTCCCTTTAAATCCAATAACAATAGAAGCTCCTTTCCAACAGTGGGGTTTGTATTTCATTGTTGAAATAAATCCCAATTCATCAAGACAACACAAATGTATTTTGATACCTGCGGATTATTTTACAAAATGGATTGAGGCAATTCCCACCAGGAAAGCCACTGAAACTGTAA
This sequence comes from Pseudotsuga menziesii, assembly GCA_001517045.1. Classification (NCBI taxonomy): domain Eukaryota; kingdom Viridiplantae; phylum Streptophyta; class Pinopsida; order Pinales; family Pinaceae; genus Pseudotsuga; species Pseudotsuga menziesii. The sequence goes on along the minus strand of LPNX010957972.1, from coordinate 18,961 downwards.
TCATGGATTTTCCTGAGGAAAACATATTGGCTAGATTTGGATGCCTCAAAAGAACAGTAATAGACAATGCAGCTACTTTTAAATCCAAGAAAATGATTGATTTCTGTCACAAATATCATATAAGTCTCGATCACTCGACTACCTATTATCTGCAAGGAAATGGGTTAGCTGAATATTCAAATAAAAGCTTAGTAAGGATCATCAGGAATTTGTTGGAAGATAATAAAATATCATGGCATACCAATCTCAAATATGCTTTATGGGCTAACAGGATTAGTACCAAAAGGGCAATTGGAATGTCTCCTTTCGAATTGGTGTATGGAACTGAAGTTGTTTTTCCAGCATCGTTAGGTGTTCCAGTTATGAGATATTTCCAAGAGCAGCAAGAAGAACCAAACCATATGCAAAGGAGGATAAATCAGATTATTGAGCTAGAAGAGCGAAGGAATAATACTTATGATAAAGTGCAATTACATCAGGAAAAAATAAAAAATACTTTTGACAGAAAGATGAAAGAGGAACAGTTTCAGATTGATGACTTGGTTTTTAAGTGGGATGCTCCTAAAGAAGATAAACATGGAAACTTTGATCAAATTTGGTTGGGCCCTTATGTTATTGTTGGATACAAAGGACAAAATGCATTTCTTTTGGAATATCCGAACGGGGTTTCTTTGGATAGTAACCCTGTCAATGGGAAATTTCTGAAACATTACCTATCCTAAGAAGGAAGGTAAAACCTGTATTATAGGCTGTAAATATTTATTTTCTTTAGAAATAAGTACAGATGGTAATCCGAATGTTTTTGAAGCTCACAGTGAAAGCCCTAAGATTCAGAAGGCATGCCATTCCTTTCTATTAAATATATCAACAAGAAAAACAAATTTTTCGGAAGCTATCATGAAAAGATTAAAAACAGGCACCTAGTCTACAAGTTCTTTGATACCTCACAGGGAGGATATCATCCCTGGATTGAGCCAGTTGTTAACAACCTCTAACTAACAGAGTATCGAAGAAAGCATGGTGAAGAGAAATGGTGGTTGTTTGAACTTTGGTTAAATATAACACTGTGAACATATGATAAAAGGGCACATAAACGATGAAATCATCGCATAATCCAATGGTGTAGAACGAGGAGGTCAAGATCGATGGCTTATAATATATCCGCTCTGTAGAGATCCACAGAAGATAAGGGCATGCAGAGATAGTTAACATGGTGCGAGGATCGACGGTCATGAAACTGGGTTGGCAAAATCTATGGTCGATAAGAAGTCCGCTCCATAAATTTGCGCGTTGATAAAAACCAAAAGGCTCAGCGGAATGTGTACATGTAGGTTAATCCAACAACTTGAAAATAAAGTGAAAATGCATCGATGGCCATCATCGGATCTGGAGGGTAGATTTTCACGATGGTTGGAGTAGAAAAGAAGTAGCGGAATTAAAACCGTGGTGCACATGGCAGCTCGTGGTACATTCCGCAGGGAAAAATGGTTTAAGCAAAGCCACTAAAGGGAGTCTCCAAAATGGAATTCTATATAAAGTGAAGTTGACTTATTTGAAGAATCATTTTTTATTGTATATGTCGGGACAAAGGAAGAGGACTGCCCACCACCCTTTCATAGTCAACTTCGGGTATATGCAATTACAGTCACAGGTAAGTCTCAAATACTCGAGCTTTATCCACAGAATTACCATTTTTTTCTATTATGAAGAAGGAGAAAGGGTTAGAAGGTCTTAGCCATATTCTGGATGAAAGAGAAGAATTCCTGGTTGATAGAGATAGGGGCATATATGACCCATTCCTGTCTATGGTAAATGTATTGGTTATTAAAGAAATATTGTGGCGATATAATTCGCAGGGAAATGACATTTTAAATGCCTGTAAGTCGTTTCTATATTATTTTTCCATTGAGAAAACCCTACACTTTCCTGAATTCGTCGAGTGGTGTGCAAGTAATTATTCGTCTTCTGAGAGAGTCATTTGAGTTGTTCCACATCCTGGATATTGTGTAGAATTGATGCAAAAGCTATTCGTGGGGTCCTGAATTTTCCCGATAATTACCTTGATAGTCATGAGTTTGTAAACGAGTCTGTTTTGGCTGAAGTGTACAGAAGTTGTAAAATTGAAGTTCGATGTAAATTCTTGTCTAACATTCTTAGTGATGGTCAATCACTAGAAGGTCTCTTTTTACCATATCGTATTCACATCTTCAAGGAGGAGGTTCAATTGGTTGTGCCTTTGGTTTGTCAGGTATTAGGTCTAGATGATGACTGTCATGTTAATGAAGTTGTCTTGGGTTTCTTATTAAAAATGAGTTCAATTAGTCTTGGGTCTGAGTCCCAGCCGGTCAATGTTTTCAGTTTGGACAAATATCTAGTAGAAACTATCCATATCCAATTGGTCGAATTTTCAAAAGTCAGATTTTTCAAGTATCAATCATATTTGCTGAATATGTTATTATGTTCGAATGTAACTGAATTGCAATTCTTGAGTACTATATTCTCTTCAGATTTGCCTAAGCAAATCAACATGTTTGAATTTGTAAAATCCATTATGTCAGAAATATATAAGCTGTTGTTTGATGAATTATTACCCAAAGTGTTGGAAGAAATGGAGAGTATGATGCAATCTTCACTTGAGTATAGCATTGGAGATTGGTTCTTGTATAAATACTTTACAGTTTTGAGAATATACGGTTTCATCGGAGAGCCTTACAGGCTACCTGCTTTCCTTACCCCTATGATCTTTGCATTGGAATACATGAGACAAAGATTACATGTAGAAGAGGAACATTTCGGGGCTTTCAAAAAATCTAAATCTTCCAATATCAAGTTCCCTCTTAAAGTTGGTTCCTTTATTTTTAAAAACAAGGGTGCACTGGTGTTAGTAGAGAAATTATTCGAAAGCATGGATTTTCAAAGGGAACAAAGGTTCAATTATGATCCTTATCATATAATTTCTATAAGAAAGAAAGCAAATAAAAATAAACCATTTGTTCACCAGGTTGTTGAGGGTATGAAGGAAGTAGCCAATTTGTTTTATTTTGTGGAAATTCTAGGATCAGATGAGAATACAAGCTGTGGATCAGTTGCAGTGTCTCAAATGCTAGATGGTTCTAATATTTTGATTAAAAGAAGTTTTTCTGAGATTGAAAATATGGAAATAGATGAAGACAGTTCACATAAGAAGACCAAAACATTTCAAGCTGATAAAATTTCAAGTGAAGTAGTTTCGGATGAGTTGAAAAGGGTTGCTTTGATTCCTAAGAAATCTATGCAGGTGAATCAATTTTCTTTTGAAAGTGTAAATAATGCAGAATCAGGTTCCATTTTTAAATCTAAAGAAGAATTCATGACCAGCTATGTAGAAAAGCAGAGATAGTCCCTAGAAGAAACTAGAAATCTATTCCCATGAGTGAGAAGTCTGAATAATCCAAAGACTTCCTTGATTTCCACTCGGGACGTAGAAAGAAATACTTTAAAATTAGCTATGGTTAGTGATAATAAAGTGGTTGAAATGGAAGTGAGATTAGACAAAATCAGTGTACCTGATAAGATATAGTTGCATAAACAAACAGGAGATATTATTTATTCAGATTTATTGCAAGCTATGATAAAAATTAACAAGCTGCAAGTTTTGGTTGACAAATTAGAGGTCCAATTAAAACATGAGAAAGTTGAGAACAAGGATAATTCTATTCAAATAAATAAATTGCAAGCATATATCGTAAGCTCAGGGGATGAAACAGGGAACACCCAGGCCATCAGAAGACTTTTAGAAGAAAAAGATAATGCCCTCCAGGTACTAAAGAAGAGGTTGAAAATCCTGAGTTCAGAACATGTTCAATCATTAGAGTTGTTAGCATTGCAGGAGGAGAAGGATAAGATTCATCAGGATATGATGGAGTACAAAGGTAAGACTGTGAAATTGCAAGAAGAAAAGAACAAATGGGAAACGGAGCGAAATGAGTTAATAGCACAAATTTCACAACTGAAAAAAGACCAAAATGAGGAAAAAGAGATTATGTAAGAACTAATGAGCCAAACTCCCACTGATGAAGATTTGACTATTGTAAATATTGAAAAGCCTTTAAATGATTTTTCCAATGATGATTTACTAGTGCCCATATCCCAGGTCATCTTGAAGGATGTAGAGATAAGAGAGTGAAAAGAAGAAGATGAGAAAATCAAATCTGAGCTAACCAAAATGACTGAAAGCAAGAATAAGATATTACAGGATAAAGGTCAATTACAAAAGAAGCTTAATGAATTAAAAGAAAGGAATACAGGAAAGGGTCCTCTCTAGGGAGCTAAACACATAATATGGGATACGTTGTCTGTGAAAATTACTAAGTTCATGTATTATTTGAATTTCATTGATGATTAAAGTACATTAGTTAATTTAGCCAATCAAAGATTGAAACTAGTAAATGAGACCATGGAGAGGAAGCCCCTAGGCATAGCTCATAATGCATTGAATTTCTTAAATTCATTAACCTATCAAAAATTACAAGATATAGGAATCAAAGACAGAGTGGCAATGGTACTATAGTCAAAAAGTTTTATTCATAAACATTATCTTATGAAGACAGTACAAGATAAGGCTGATGAGATGACCTCACGTATTAATGATTTCAGGCATGCTTTTAAAGAATTGTTTGAAGATGGCCTTCCTCCTTTCTGGGACGAAGAATGTCGGCTTCTTTCTCAAGAACATTATCATAGCCTGCTAGTGCAAAGCAGTATGGATCACTCTAAATTTGATGATTTGGTAAAGGGGCTAACAGGAAAGGTCATCATGGATAAGTTAACAGAAGACTTCAAGATATTGCAGAAATTTCTAATCATGAAAGGAGGTTTTCCTACTATGTCTTATGAAGCCTATATGGATCTGGAAGTGTCTATTGAGGAAATGATTGAGTACGATATCCCAAGTGCAGAACAATGGAGAGCCATGGAAAGATTTGGAAAAACAAAGTATATTCTTCATCCGTAAAAACAAGTGTTGCGCGCTATGGAGCTGCTTGTTCGGGCCTTGTTGTTACCGAGTTGATGTTAATTAAATGATCTATCAGGATCAAAGCAAGTATTTTATTCCTAGTTGCTAGGAATATAGTTACAAAGACTTTGATTAAGCAGGTTATTCAGTTATTAAATCTTCTTGGGAGAAGAAATCATTTATGTATATATTTGCATTTACTTTATGTAATGGGGGTTGGAACCCATTTGTTGATGAATGTTTTTTTTGAAAACATATAATTTTTGAAATAACAAAGTTGAATGCTTGTGGGTTATTAGAGATTCTTGTGCTATTTACATTACAGTCTATACTTTCTTTCCTTTGTGATCATTTTTCCAGTGTTACATTCCATTTTGTTTTCTCCATATCTGAAGCTTAGTATTGAATGGTTGGAATTCATACTTGTTATGCTCTGACTATTGTTTCAGATATTTTATAAATGTTTCTACTAAAGTTAATATGGCACTCATCTTCTAATGCTCTGCATTGATGGACTGTTCATTATTTCTTCTTTTCCACCTGAACTAAATGAATGACTGTAATTAAGTGGTTACCTTGCCTTTGATGAAATCTCATGCATGCGATTTTTTTGATGCCTTTATGTATATGTGACTCCATTGCCCAATGATTATGTGTATCATTTCAACCATCTATATGATTTTTGAGTGTTAATTTTATATATGGCCTTGTTAAATTTATATTTGAGAGATCCCTCTCTGGAAAGGAAAGCCAGTTTCTTTCTGAAGTGGTTTTTGTTGTTACCTTTGGAATTTACCTTTGCAACCTGGGTACATTCTGAGTGTTAACAGAAGGGATCGAGAGTTCTACTAGCCATGGGGCTAGATAGTCCAGTTAATAGATTCAGCTCAGATTCATAGGAATTTGAGTCAGAATCATAGGCCGTGTGTCCTTCTAAATGTGATGAAGGTTGTCGAGAAGGGCATCGATCGTGATGGTCTAAAGACCCAAACTAATGGGGGTTCCCTCTAATTCGTGAGGAGGATCATGGTGAATCAATGGTGGCTTGTGGTAGTAAATGGTAATGAATTTTTTGGACCCTGGTTTGAAATGAATTCCTAGTCATTCATAGGTAGTCACTCGGCCACCAAGACTGCTAGAAGACAGTGCGTTGGCTTTTTCCTCAAAAGGGTGTATCTAGTCAATCGGTGGGGGTCGTTTCCCATTTCGCATAGAAATTCCTCTTGTTGTTCAGGTACTTTGGGGTTCCTGTGGTATACCTCACTATGAGTTTTAGGTAAAAGCCCAAGTACTTCCCACACTTGTTACATTCTGAGACTTATGTCCCAAACTGAAAGATTATTAAGTAATTTGGTTACTTTTATGGTTTTGCTCGGGGTCATGAACAAAGTTTTGTTTGATTATTTGGTGTGAGTATGTGCACTTGTGTATGAAATTGTTAATTTTACTTTCAATTATGCAATAATCAAATAACGTTGGGTTCCCTACAAGGAACAAGCAAAGGTCTTGTACCACCGCAAGTTTGAAAGGTAAAAATAAATTAAAACAAAGTGCAAGACAAACTGTAATAATAGGTGACTAACTGTAAGTTTTTGCAGACCAGTAGTTGTGACAACCCCAAATTTGTATCCTTCAAATCCAAGAGGGAGTACTGGGCCTCATCAAAGTGAAACAAGTCCACCCATATATCCGTAGGTCAAACCCCAAGTGCCCAATGCTCAACAAGGAGGACGCAAACGCCGTGAGACCCCCAATGGTCTCCACTCCCCATAGATTCCAAGGTCACTTGATTTTAATGGAAGAGAACAATAACAAAAATGGATTCCTATTACTAAGCTTACTCAACCCCCCATCGTATCTCAGAATACCTCGGAGGGTGATGACTGAGTAGAGGAGGAGGGGCTAAATAATAATGTTAATTTCCAGCTTTAATAATAAAATACAAAATTTAAATTGAAGAAAATAATTAAAAAACAGACAGTTTGCATGTAAAATTTTAGACAACAGCGATTGGCCTGATCAAACAGTCAAAATAGAAGTAAAATGGCTCAGAAACAGACAGGTCACTTCTGACTGTTGCACAATGGCGACTGGGTCGCAGAGACAAGCCACACAGCAGCAACTGGGTCGCTTCTACTGCAAGAAAACAGATGCAGTTGCGCCCTGGGAGGCAAGTCGTGCCCTTCTAGGCTGAATTCACAACATGGGTCATGGGTTTCGGCCCGAAAGCAGCAATTGGGTCGCGGGTTTCATCTCTAAAGCAACGACTGAGGCTCAAACTGAAAAATTTTAAAAACATAAATCGACAGGGACCGATAGGGATAGGAACTGGTGCCGTGTAAACTCGGATCGGCCTCATGGAGGACCGATTAGGGACAGCTATGAAGGAAAACAAAAAAATACCCGCAAAACAAGGGATCCTATGGGATTAACTAGTATGGTCGCCAAAACTATAGCCATGTTTTCACCCTAGCTACATGCAAAAGCACCTCCCTTCTGTCTATGAGACAAAAGGGTAGAGTTCAATGGAAAAGAGCTAGCTACAAATAAAATATTAATGACACAATAAAAAAATAAGAAGAAAAAACTAAACTAAATAAACAACAACAAGACAAATATACCTTCTGTTTTTCTGGACAATGGGCCACTGTGCCCTAACTTGGAATGTGACCGCCTCTCCACAGGCTTGTTGGTATGGAGGGTGCCTCAACATACAGGATAAGAGATGGTGGGGCAAATGGAATGTTTGATGAAATGATGTGAGTAGTTTGAGAATGATGGCTTCTCAAAGTACTCACAAAAATATAATAATGGCGGAAGGAATAAGTGAAGTTGTGATGGAGACCTCCACACTATTTTATAGTTTTTCCTTGTCCTTTTCTCTCTTTTAGGGTTTTGGACCCTAATTAGTGTTTTGAGCCCTATTTAGGGTTTTAATCCCCTTTTTTATGTTTTTTAGCTCTTTTTGGGGTTTTTAGCCCCATTGTGAGTGTTTTAGCTCTTTTGTGAGCTTTTTGTCCCTTTTATGGGTTTTTTAGGCTTGTTTTGATATTTTTGAGCTTTTTGAGAAAGAATAAGGTTAAAACATAATTGTGGAGGTCAAAAATTAGGGAAAAAAGATAGGAGAAAGATATGTGTGTGTGGTTTAGGCCATATAGAGAAAGTTGAGCAATTTTTTACATTAATAGATTGCCCCCTGATGTGTGAGGGAAGGAGCTCATTGTATTCTTGACAGACATCATAGGAACATGGGGATAGTGGAGAGACCTGTGAAGAAGCGACACTTCTTGTTTGAGACACGGTGGCTTTTGGTTTTTGTATTAATATTGGTTCCCAACAATGGGTGAGATACAAAGAATATGTGACATGTATATGGACGAGACGGGCATACCCATGCTCGTAACAATGTCAAGAGAATAAATAATGGGATCAAGGCTCAAAAATATGGGAGCTGATAATACATATACAACTAATGTTACATAATGGTGGCCTCAATGAGAGGCTGAATACAATTCTAATATAAAGAACAGATACATAGGAACCATGGCATTCTCATGGAATGTAATATCTGCACAATTGATTCTCTGTTGGATCTCAAAGTTTACATAATTGTAGGGACTCACTGATGGAGAGTTAGAGTCTCAAGGTACAATATGATGCATTAATCATGAAGCTATACAGAAGCACTACTATGGTGGATTCTGAACATTGTTTCCAATGCAACCCGACAATCATAATGGACATGAACCTATTTGGGTCCCTCTATAGACTCACCAATATGCTAGAGTCAAATGACAACCGGGGTCTTTGATTAAATACTACACGGACCAATAACCTGTATGAATCTCAACGGTACGATGATGTAGCTGAAGTCGAGCACGTGAGACAAAACCATCCCGAGAGGCACTAAGGAATCCTATCAAGTGGTCCAAGGAAATCATGAATAAAGTTAATGAAACTAGGATGGAGGGACCTTTGGGTCTATCCTCTAGAGTAGATGTGTTGTCGTCGATAGAGGGATACCTACAACTAATCAAGGAAATAAGGTTTCCTTAACGAGAAGCATGAGGGGGATAACCAAATTTTTGGGACAATATGGGGACTAGCACACTAAGTGGGGGAATTGGGACAGGGGGAGTACGGGGGACTCAAACCTCCTTTGTTCAAAGTAGGCCGACAGGGCTGACCTAGAAGCAACTACAACTAGCTCATGGTAAAGGGAACATAGTTGTAATACTAGGAATGGAACTACAGATGGGAAATACTGAGGGAGCTAACTTGGACTATTGATATCCAGGGGATCCACGAAAGACTCATTGCAGAATACTTTGAGCAAAGGCGGCCCAATGGGGGGATACTGTCGAACTATAATATATGGGGTGGTGCCTAAAGGCACTGTTTATGACACAATCTCATGGATTTTTTACGAGCCCAAGAAAGTAAATGCTTGATGGTGTTCTCATTTTTAGAGAGTCTGAAAAAAAGAAGAAGAATTCAATGGGGTCTCTTTTTCGTTGATAGTCTCATGTGTCCGAAAAAGGATAATAGTGTACATAGGAGAGCTCGCCCACCCTTTTGGGGGGATAGGATACTTCTTTACCATTGGTAGTCCAAGAAGGCCAGAATGAAACCAAGTTTGCTCGGAAATATTTTCTTGATGAGAAGGCTGGAAAAGAGCTTAAAGACAACCCATGATGAGCTTTTTCATAAAGTTTGGTTTGATTTCCTAAGAAAGCATAAAAGGATGCAAAGGGAAATGTTCCTGGATTGAGTGTGACAAGGTGTTCCTTTTCTTATGGTACTCTCCATAGTCCACGAAAGGAGATAAACGAGGCTATGTAGACGCCCTTTTAAATAATTGAACGAGCGTGAAATGAAGAAAGTGTGCTTGACAATCTTTTCATTCATTTTAGGAGTCAGAAAAGATATTAACAAAAACTCCATAATGGAGACTTGCGTGGTGGTATGAAAATCAAGTTGGCTTCCGAGAGTTGGCCCAAAATGTCATTGTGAAAGTGTGTGACTTGGGTCGCTCAGTTTGGCTAAACAGGAGCGAATTCCTCCCTAGATGAGTTTTTTGTGTGTGAGATTGTCCCTGACAAAGATTTGTCTATTGTGTAGGATGGCTTGACCTATGTGGAGGGAGCATGATTTTAAGGACTTGTGAAAGCAGGCCATGAGGAATGCAGGTGTGCGGGATATGCTAGCCTGGAGTGGATTGGTCAAGTACATGCAGGTTCCCTTGATGCGGACCTTGTGACTGCTACTAGAGACTTTGGTGGGTTTTTGGGATATTGGAGCAGAGTGATTCATTATCCAGGGGCAGTATCTTGAGATTACATTGCATGATGTGTACTTTTTTACTGGGCTCCTGATGCTAGGAGTGATTGGAAATACAATGCCAAAGCTCTCACATGAGGAGAATTTGGATGATCTCTGTGAGAGGAAATGCTATGCCTATGCTTATGTGTGTGGGTCATATATTTTGATATGTAACATTGAGAGTCTCTCGACTCGAGAAGTTGCAGCATTGGAACTTTGGATCTTGGTTTCGTCTGGGACCCACAAGATCTTTGGGGGACGGCTCTAGATTATGGAGTATGTGATGGCAGGAACCTACTATGGGTAGGCCCAGATGTATCTAACCTGCTCTGAACCGTGCTAGGAATCTGGGAGGGAATTTAAGTTTCCCTTCACTTTAGTGTTCCTTATTCTTTGAGAGGATGTTGACCCTTCGACCGCACTTTGTGGTGCATGATGGTGGGCCTAAAGAGCCTCGGTTGCGTTGATGGAGCGAGATGTTAGTGCATGAGGTAGATTAGTGGTTCGTTTCTTTACTCGGAAGTTGCTTGCATAGTGGAGACATCTACTAGTCCTCATTGAGGACTACCCGTATGTAGGGATGGACTACTTTGGAGATGCAAAGATGCCTCGATGTCTAGGACAGGATTGGGGACCATATGGTACGTATACATGATGTTTTATGTGTTTACATTCAAATATAGTACACTAGCTTAGTGGTAGCTAGTATATGTTTATGACAGATATTGATGATGTACCGTGTGCATGTGCATATGTTGGACCACGACCACTCGCAGGTTACCAGCGACGGAGGGGGTGGTTCCATCTGCTCCTGGGCCCCAGAGTACCTTGTGGTCACTCTGTAGTGATATTGAGCATTTGTTGGATGATGTTACCGATTATGGTTGGCATCATTTGAACAACAATATGATTGATGCTTTATACCGCGTGCCTATGGAGTGGATCCCCTTGATGAGGAGGATCGCAGTCATGGCAGAGTATGTTCGAGCGGCGACCTAGGAGGACACGCCGATAGAGGACAAGGATAGCTCCAGTGAGGAGGAGGACTCAGAGGAGGAGACAGAGTTAGAGGACCAAGATGAAGAGTCTGATTCTGATTAGAAACTATTGGAGTTGCCCCAACTACGGTGGTGCACTTAGGATTTTTGTATTATGTATGCTCAGCTGAGAAATCTTGTGGATATTTTCAGTTTGTACTCAACACCATTGAAATTATATATATATATATATATTATGCACGTGGATGCACTTTTATGGTTTTATGTGAGTCTTTTTATGATGAAAATGCCTAGATTATGTATTTTACACATGTATGCATGATTAGATGATGATGTATGATGCATTTTTTATTTCCTATATGTGATGATGAATATGCCACTCTAGAATGGAATTATCCATTTGTTTCGCCACACTATTGAGGTTTCTGAGAACATGTGTGAATGTAATGGATTCAAAAGTTCTAACCAACTGTTTAGTGCACAGGAAATTTCTAAAGAGGCAAGGATCACGTACCCGATAGAAGTTGTTCACCTAGGAGACAAGTAGCTGGGATTCTAAGAAGACATCAAGGTGACAAATACCCAACTGGATGGTGGTGGCCAAGAGACCAGTGACACCATCATACTCAGCTTGGTTGTTGGTATAAATGCCAACACAAATTCCATCGATATGGATCAACTCATGTGACGGGGAATAGATAACCCACACAGTCGAGGAGAGATTCGGAGACCATCTGCTTGCTCTGTCAACAAATTTGATGTAGCGATGCAAGGTAGGATCCATCTAGAGCAGTTAAGGAAACACTTTGTGAGATTCATTTCAAAAAAATTGTAAAACAAAAAAGAAAAATTATACTACCAGTGACTCATGGTGGTAATGTTAGGTGTAAAATATCTTGAGGTAGATCTCATTGCAGGGATTATTCAAGAGTTGTCCATCATATTTAGCAAGAATGTATGCCCCCTTACTGAGGAAGTGGTGAACAACGTATGGGTCGTACCACATGGATTCAAACTTCCCTTTTCCCAACTTATCATTGGATTGGTCATAAACAAGGACCATATCACCTTCGCTAAAGGTGCGAGGGTGGACATGGGAGTCAAAATGTGACTTTGACCGAGTTTTCTCTGCTTTAATTGCTTGGAGCACAACAAAATAGCCCTCATTAGTTTGTTCAAGCAGGATAAGATGTTCTTCTAATGGAGATGTATCGGGAAGGAGCTATACAGCGAGGTGGAGCGATGGAATCTAACACTCAATGGGAAGTACCGATTCGAAACTGTGAACTAAGTGGAATGGGGTGAAGCCGGTGGCGATCTTCGTGGATGTGTGATACGCCCGGAGGGTGGAAAAGAGAAAATGATTCTAGTTGGTTTTATGGTTTCCCACCATTTGTTGGAGCATTGGTTTAATGATTTTGTTGACCGCTTCAACTTTTCCATTTCCCTAATGGTAGTAGGAGGAAGAATACTAGTGTTCGAACTTCAACATGGTCGAGAGTTCTGGCCAAACAACGTCTTCAAATTGGATACCGTGGTCTGAGACGATTTGTTGGGGAACACCGAAACATGTAATGACGTGGTTGAAGAAAAAACGTGTCATCATGTCAGCATTGCAATTGAATGTAGGTATAGCCTCAACCCACTTAGTGAAATAATTGACAGCCACAATAATGTATTTATGGCCATTGGTCGAGGTAGGATCAATTTTCATGAAATCGATCGCCCACTTGAAGAAAGGACCAACTGTGACTATGGGATGTAGTGGCATGGAGGGAGTCCTTGCTTTTGGGAAAAAGAGTTGGAAACTATGGCAGTGTTTGACCTCCTTGATGCAATCAACGAAAATGGTTGGCTAGAGATAAGCAGCACAGAGAATCTTTTGGGTGGTAGCCAATATTGAGAAGTGGACATCGTAGGCTCCACTATGATAGTCATTCAGAACTTTCTCAGCCTCATCATGAGTAAGGCAATGACGCAATATGGTATCAACGCCCCAAAAATACAAAACATCTTCGATGAGGAGATGGCGAGCAGCTTGGTGTCGGATGCATCATCTATCTTCGTGGGTCATGTTGGCTCTAAGATTTTGGGTGCGTAGGTATAGGAGAATATCTCCATACCATGGATCTTTGGTGGAAATGACAAATAAAAATTATTCAGGAAGTTTGATTGTAACTGGTGGTGATGCAGACAACAGAGGAAATTCTGTCATGAGTGCTACAAATGCTAAAGCCTTAGTGCTTTTTGGCACAAAAAAATCCAAGTCGAACTCCTAAAGAATGGAAACCCACTTAGTGGTGCAACCTTGAAGGAGGAAGTGACTCAAGAGGTACCGCACAGGGTTGGAATCAGCCACCACCCTGGTGTGGTTGAAAAGGATATAGTGGCACAACTTTTGGGTAGAAAAAACGACAGTGAGGGCCATCTTTTCTTCATGTGTATAACGTAACAAGGGACGAGACAGCTTCTAACTTACATAGTATATCACATGCTCTTGTCAATCATCGTCCTCTTGGACCAAAACTCCAGCGATGGTGTGTTTGGACACTGAAACATAGAGAATGAAATCCCTATTGAAGTCGGGTGGAGACAATAATGGGGCGGAGGCCAAAGCTTGTTTTAACATGTCAAAAGCATCTTCTACCTGCTAATCCCAAACAAAACATATAATGGTATGGAGAAGTCGCAAGAAACCGTGAATTTTTGTTGCATTTTCCAGGATAAAACAATGAAGAAAATTGGCCTTACCTCGGAGGCTTTACAACTAGTGCAAAGTACGTGGTAAGGGGAGGTCTAGGATGGCTTGAACCTTGAGAGGTTCAACCACAATACCTTTGTGAGAAACGATGAACCCAAGTAATCAACCGACTGGGACACAAAATACACACTTGAGAGGGTTCAAGTGGATTTGTACTTGGGGCACCAAAAGAAAACTTGTCGCAAGTACTCTATATGTTTTGCATCCTTCCGTGAACGAGTCCTGAGGTCATCCAGAAGGACCAGTATGATATGGATGAGGCCATGAAAGTAGGAAAGTCATAGCGTGCTAGAAAGTGGCTCCAGCATTCTTGAAACCAAATGGCATGACTCGATACGTAAATGTTCCCCAAGGGGTGGTGAAGGTGGTTTTGTACTGGTGTTCTTTACGGATATGAATTTGGTTATACCCAGAGAAACCATCCATGAATGAAAAGAATTCATGTTTGGCGCACACATAAATGATTTGGTCAATAAACGACGTACAGAAATTTTATTTGGGACATGCCAAATTCAGATTGCGGAAATCAGTACATATGCGGATGGTACCCTATTTTGTATTGACAGGAACATGATTGGAAACCCATGTGGTGTACGCAGTTGGATATATGAAACCAATTGTGCACAGTTTCTCTATCTCGGCTTTGACCGATGTGGATTTTAAAGGGTGAATTGGTCATTTCTTCTGACAAACATGTGCCACATCAAGCCATGTGTCAATATGGTGTTCAACAATGGATGGATCTAACCCAGGCATCTCGGTATGGGACTAAGCGAAGACGTCACAAAATTCATGAAAAAGTGCTTTGTAGGAAGCGACTTTGTTAGGGGAGCATAATGCTCCTAGGGTGATCTCTTCAAAAACCTCAGGGTTGGTTGAGATGTTGACCTTGATAGTGCGAGAAATGTTGGCCATTTTTCCTTCTTCGAAAGTGTCAGGAGTCGGAATGGGGTTTTTGAACCAATCAACCTTACCATTGATGAAGTCCTTGGATTCGACTGAATATTGGTTCGACAAAGATAGAGTTTCTTTGGGGATAAAAAATGATCGGTGATGCATATCATCCCACGGGTATTCAGGATCTAACAGGGCTTCAAGGATCTCCTCGTCATTGCTAAAAAAATAGTTTGATAGATCATAGGGATCATTTGTGGTTGCAGAGACAAAAGGGTTGGTGAAGCGGGAAATCATGTAAATAGTTTTGGTGGTCGAGGAAGAAACCAGAGGTTGGATTTCCTCGATGATGGTGATTTCAAATTCAAGGGAATGCTTCTGAAGAGCGCTAAGGGAGGATCGATACTTGGATAAGTCCTAGAAGTGGTGAGAATAATGGCCATACAAGACGCAAATAACGCACGCATGGTTTTTCTTCAAAGACTTGTTCTTGGTCATAGGTGGAGGTGAGACAATGACTACTAGAGTGCCTTCAGTTGTGTCCATAACGTCTATATGCATGCACATGATAGGTATCTCTGGGAAGTTTTGAGTTACATGGCCATGAAAAACGCACAATCAACAAGGTGGAGTCAGTTGTTGTTCGGCTATTGGTTTGGTGGCCTTGCCCCTAGTCTTCTTTGAGAGAGAAGGGGCATGCTTGGAAGCAGATGGCTTGTTTGAAGGGTCGGGTGGGGGGTGTGACTCAATCACAATAGGTTGGATGGGGGTCAGCACAACCTGAGGCATCGAAGGTGGGGAAGGAGGTTCAAGGTACCACACTGGAATACCCAATGTAAATTTTGGTAAATTTAGAGTAGCCATTACAGGATTTCTCATGATTCCAAATGGTGGAAAGAGGAACAGAATCATATGGATGGGGAGGGAACCCCAATAATTTCTAGGAGACAACGGTTGGGGTTGTGGTTGGTTTTATGGTGTGGTTGGGATAGTTTTGGATGATAGAGTACACAAGTCTACTATGTCAGTTGGTGTGGACGATGGTGGTAAAGAAGGGAAGGTGGTCATCAGTAGTGTTTTGGCAAACAATCATGGAACCACAACATACAATGAAGGGATGGATGCACTATCGATGGTTGTATCAATGGTAGGGATGACATGTTCTAGTGTGGCCAGCCCCATTGGATCATAGTAAGTAAGTTGGTCAACTGTCACAATATTTCTATCATGGAGAAACATCATGAGTCAAAAGAAAGTGGATGCCATGACTCTCATACCATACATGTAACTATGTCTTACGAGGAGGTTATAGTCAAGTTGGGCGTATCAAGACTGTTTTACCAGCTAGGGAAATAGGGAAATTCGAAAGAATTCCATTGGTCTTGGTGGAGCACCCATCGTAGGCATGGAGTGCGGTAGAGGATGGTTGGAGGGTAGGGGACCCAAGATTCTGCCATAAAATGGTTGACATGATGCAGGTAGATGCCCCTTCATCAACGATGCAGCGATGTACAACTAGATTCTGAATTGAGACTAGAATCTAGAAGGCGATGGTGGATGACATTCTAGGTTCGCCTCGATCTAGATCGAATGTGATCAATCTGGAGTTGACAAGATCTAAGACATTAATGGAAGATGATAGCGCTTTCCACTACAACGGGAAGGTTTTCAGCACCTCTAGAGCGGACATGGTTGTGGGTGATTGGGCCAAGTCATCAACTATGCTATAATTTGAGGTAGCTCATGTAGTTGTGTTATTGGCAATACGTCATAATGGAAACTATGGACCTTTGGCCGCCTCGTCAATGGGGGGTGTAGGTAAGTGAAAGGGTATGCTGGAAGTGTTAGAAGTTGATGCCACTAAGGGTTCAGCGATCACTATGGTGGACCCACATTGGTTGCGTCTAGTCTAGAGGTTCACCTCTTCGGTTGACAATGTCATTAGGTGATGGATATGAGTTTATGTAGGTGGAGCTACAGTCGGTCACTACTACATTTCAATCCAAAATCCGACGGTTTTTTCCGACGGCGCGTGGAATTTTTATTTTAACAGTGCCAAAAATAAGGAAGATAATTTTTTTTTGAAATGGTGGTGATAAGCGTCGCTTAAGCGACGGCGCTAAAATTGCTATACTCCTAAGTGTCGCTTAAGCGACGGTTTGCCTCCTAAGTGTCGCTTAAGCGACGTCTCTAAAAAGGTAGGCATGAGTCAAAAATTGGAAGAGTTCCTTAAAAATGTTGCATCCATGGTAAGGACAGAGTTATAGGATGCTATTCAATTAAAGTTTGAATAAGAGGTCAAGGAATCCTCTAATCTCATTTGATCCTTCCTACTTGCATGAATCTGTTGGAGTTAGTTGTTGTCAAACTTCACATAAAAATACTAGTAAAATTTTTGTTATACAATAGGTGTTTTGTTATACATGGACTCTAACATGTCTTATATAGGGGAAACTTGTTCAACCTTTAACCTTTTTTTTCCTCTAAAACTACACTATGACATCCGTAAATTCATAATTTTGGGTTGATATTAGAGAAAAATAATTTTATTCTATGGAATTTTGAGTTTTCATTTAATTTACAAAAAAAACTAATGCAAATAACCAAATATCATGTACTATAGCCAAAGTCTATGATGTCTTCAACAACTATGGCTTTGCTAGTTTTGAAATTTGGCATATGTATGGCATGGATTGTGTCATTTTAATTTATCTTCTTATAGTAAGGACTATAGGATCATATATATTTAGGTATTTTGAACTTTAATTTACAAAACATTAAAAAGTAGCTTTTCTCATGGTTAATGGTGACTTTATATAAGGTGAACAAATTAGGCTTGTGAAAAAATTGGTTCCATCATGTGAAGTTAGACCTTAGGGAAATAGAGAAAAATTGGAAAAAAGATTTTAGATACTACATCCGTTTATCACTGCATACATTTAATAAGGGTGATGACTGCTTCCCTTTTATTTGTGTTTGTTTCTTTCATTACAATTTGGTCTCTTTTCAATATACTGCTAACCTTGGCATGCATGGCCTCTATGTATGATATTTGGCCTCTAAGTTGTATCATGGAACCATTATAAGGTTTTTAGCACCAAGGATGGGTCGTAGGACAATAGGAATGGATAAGAGATGAACCTAATCCTTAGTATATAAAACAATGTTTTAGGTAGTCTACTTAAAGAAAAACACCTCGAACCATTGCACTTGATCTCATGAGAGTATTGTTTTGCTCCAACTTGGGATATGGGTAGGTAGTGCCAACAACATCACATTGAAACATCACACATGATCTCCTGAGGGTAACCATGGACACCAAGTGGAGATATGGGAACCATTAGAAGTTTTTGTGCACTAGTTTTATGTATTGAGGTATTAACCATTGTCAGTGTATGAATCTCATGCATTGGGATACATAGGAAGTCTTTATGCCTAAAGGTCTAACAATGATGTCTCTAACCACCAAAGATAATCTCTCAAGTTGATGATGTCTCTAACCACCAATGATGTAATATGTTTTTTCTTAAATAAAAAACAATACTAATTTATAACTCATTCCTTAAATTGTTTAAACTTTATTATATCATATCCCTCCGACGCCTTGTTTAAAATTTCGATTCCAAAACGCGGGGATTCATCTATACCAGGCCATTTACCGCCTCCATTTTCGTCCCTCACAACCCTCGCATCTCCTCACAATTTCGTCAGGCCACCCAAAGTCAGGATCAGAACACTTGGAGGCAGATTCAGAGCACCCGTGGTCCTAAATCAGCATACAAGGGTTTATCTGAGGCGTTGAGGTTTTTGACAATCTGCTACGTATGAAACCAGATAGTTGGTCTCCGTGGCTTTGGCGTCATTTCCAGCTCTAACCTTTCCACCTTTTCCACTCCACACCAGTCAAATGCACTTCCGCCCGGGCTATTCTGTTGGGGTGATCCAGGGCGTCATAAAATCCGCCATGAAAGGAAGACAATTTTCTACCAC
>LPNX010957952.1:0-43689 GCA_001517045.1 Pseudotsuga menziesii | reverse complement strand
TCACAGCCTATCACATGCAAGGAGAAAAACATCTCAGCCTCAGGCCTGACCAATCGACGCTTCAACCATACAAACCCTCAGGCCCACTGCGACAGGCATGCAAATGACCAGTATCAAAAAAAACATATGTCGCTGACATTCTTCACACACCTCGATGGGAAGCGACCACATCTCTGGACCAGGCATCTTGATCAAAATCGACTCACGCTACCCTTCCTATTTACCCTACCAAGGCTTTCAGCGTTCAATAGCAAAACTAGGTCGCGCCATCCCCAATTCCCACCGAGACGACGCACAAACCCGGACTGTAAACAGAGAGTCAGAAAAACCGCTGCGACTGTGGCTAGTGCAAACCTGACCCCTAGACAGAAAACAGAAACGCAGCTCCTACTATTTAACTGCCCAACGAAACCTAGCGCAGAAAAGCGTAACGGCCTCCGGTGCCCCAAAACCTCCATCATAACCACCAGGTGCAGGCGGCATGATGGCCGCCTGCACCTCGCTTCCCCCCAAAGGACTGAAACGGCAGAAAAGGAAATGCGGGCTTTTAAACATAAACGGCGAAAACCCTCTCCCTATAACCGTCCAAACAATTCAACCGGGAACCCTAACCGAACGGTGCACAACGCCAGGTGGACGACTGAAGAAAAAACCCAACCAAGGGAGAAACTCCCCGCTGGTGCAACGGGACGACGGGCCAAATCTTAAAACCTCCCACCGCGTAAAAGAAATCTTAAAAAAAAACGATGATAAGAGTCAAGATCCTACCTGTCAATCCACCTAATGAGGTGGGAAGATGATGGCTAGACTTCTTCCCCTACCACCTGGCCACAGGTACACCAATCGCTAGCTCTCACGCGCTTCTAAACTCGATAGTTCGTCTCACCGCGACAACGCCTTCGAAAACAACAAAAAACCCCGTTTGTCGCCCAACATATATAAACACATCCACGCGTGCGAGAAGTCACATCAATCGGGGCGGCTCCGAAAGTTAAGTCGGGCGGCACGAGCTTCATACCACCCGCAACGGCGGACCCTTCCTACCACTCTATCACCCGCAACGGCGAATATGGCTCAAAACATACCTCGGGCGTTGGCAGAAATTATATCGGAGGTCTGGAGCTTGGAAACCTCCGCAAAGGCGGTAGTGATAAACCCACGCGGACTTGAGAGCCACCCGCAACGGCGGGCTCTACACAGCCAACTATGAATCGACAAGCCTCCGCTACAGCGGCGCGATAGACGGGTAGAAGGATTTGAAGGCCACCCGCAACAGCGGGGCGGGCAAGGGAAATAGAAACCGAAAGATGCCCACAACGGTCGGGAAAACAAGGAGAAAAACATCTGACATGAAGACTTGGCAACGAAAATTCAAAAAACTTTTTGCAAAATGACAGGGACTCAATTTCAATGGAAGTCTTTAAACATCCTAACTATGAAAAACCAGTCAAATTCTATCATTCAAAATTCGGGAAGGAGCCATAAATCCATAAGCAAAACTCAAGAGCATGAAACTAGGCAAGGAAAATGGATAACTCGAAGTAAAGGAGGGTCCCAAAATTTTTTAGAATTTTGGGAAAATGTTGCAGGTGCAACATGTTCACAACAAAGCAAATATCTGGTCTCATATTCATCAGGTACATCAAGGACCCAATCATCTGATGATACATCATGGCATCAACTGTCTCTGATGAAGCATCACTCAATAGCCTCATGTTCGATGCCATAGGTGTGGTTATGGCCTTGCAGTCCATCATCCCAAACCTCTTCAGGATCTCTACTGCATACTTTCCTTGTCCCAAGGATATTCTGCCACACCTCCATGCCATCATATCCAAGTCCTTCATCTCAAACTCGATAGCAAGTCTCATTCTTGCAAAGTTAATGAGTTCCTCTTTTCTATTAGGAATAAGTCATCGACATATAACAAGAGCATCACTGGTCTTCCGTCTTTAACCTTGAAGCAAAGGTTGGAATCTGATTTACTCTCAGTAAAGCCTAGAGTCATCAGTAATATTTCCATCCTGTCGTACCATGTCGAACCTCAGGATCTTCTGTAGTCACTCCCTTTGAATCATCATACTCCCTCTGTCTTTCGTACTCTATGCACTGAAACATTCTGTACTAGAGTGACAAGTAGCTTCCTTTGCTACTAATATTCTGTGTATCCATTTAGGGTCACTAGATACCAAGATCCTGTATCTTTGAAAGCATTATTCTCATACCCATCTGTGAGCTTTTCATCCTCTATAAGCTTCCATCTTCAACCTTGTAGCAAAGGTTAAGATCTTCATCAAGCTCCTCATGTATGTGTTATCCCATGGGTGTCTTCTGAGCTCGTACAAGGCCTTCTTTCCTTTGCACACATGATTATGTCTATCACGTGTCTCAAATCCCACTGGATGCAAATGTCTCTTTGTAGTCTATGCCTCCTTTTCGTGAGAAGCCTCGTGCTATGAATCTTGCCTTGTATCCCACGATGTTTCCATCTACTGCATGATGGAACTACGAACTTCCCTTCACGTATCGATACTGCATCCTAGACATCATTCTTCTTGAACTGGTCTTCCCTTTCTTATTCATTACTTCTTCATAGCTGGAAGGTTCTGCATCAATGATGTCGCTACATTCATCATATTATTCTTTATCTTGAACTGTCATCACTTGTTCTTCGGAACAAGTCTCATCCTTCTTTGCTTGTAGGCGATTATGTATGCGATCTTTCCTACAAGTCAAATGAATTTGTATGGTTAGAAACATTTCATAAGGAATATTCATAATGGCAAACTCTTATGCATAAATATATGATCATGCAACTATTTTATCCAATACAACATTCATCCATATCTCATGGAAACTTTGTAGATTCCTTCCATCTCTACCAAGACAACATTGAGATTGTGTACTAATCCATGATGTTAGCAAAGAGGTTTCATTCTAGATAAGTAGCAATGGAGATTTGTATAGCACCATGAGCTACTTACCCATTACATGCATATTAGTAGTATATTGTCATTAATGCAATAATTCTATCATGCATAATACATCAACTAAATATGAACAAGTGCATAACAAAAAACAATATCATGAAATGACAATTAAATACTTATCTTTATTTGTTTCATGGGTAGACTCCTTCTTGAGCCTTCGTCTTTATCATCTTCTTCATTCATAATACCATCGTTTCTTATCCAAATGCTAAGATGGATAAGAGGTTCTTCAAGAGTTGATTTCTTCATATTCCTCATCGCTTGAGGGATATTCTTTGGATGGTAAGAGCTTGATATTTAGTTGCTCCCATATTCTCTTCTCTTATTATGAGATGAGCTTTTTCTTCTTCCCAGAGTCTGCTAAAAGTAATCACTTCCTTCTGGCACACATTCCTCGCATGAAAGAATCCCATGATCCTGGGAGGCCATTCAAGGTGGCTATCACCACTTCTATGTTTTCCACTTCTTCTTCCATCGCTTCAAGTTGTTCTTTGATTTGAGAGACCCTTGTAAAGTATGATTGTATGGTCTTTGCATTCTAGATCTTCACATTCTTCAACTGGTCTCTTAAGGTCATATTCTGATTTATGTTCTTCCCTTCAAATATCTTGGTCAAGGAATCAAACATCTTCAGTGTATTTACGGAAGACACTTGTGGTACAAGTTGATCCGTGATTGAATCAGCAATGATCTTCTTGGCCTTAACCAAGTTCTTCTTGCCTAAGGCTTTGAGCCTCATCTCCCTCTGGAACTGGAACCTCTCTACTCATGTAGGTGTCCAATTCATTTTCTTTAGAGAGATCATATACTTCCATGCTTGGAAGTTGTCAACTTCACCAAGATTATCATTAAGCTGATGTGATATATCACTTTGAAATGAGAACGTCAAATGAAAATAGCAAAGGATTAGATCTTACCGATTTGAGGTGTCCGTCCTGGTTTCGGAGCTGGTTGATCTAGGGTTTGTCAGAGAAACCCTAATTTTAAAAACTTGGAATCTTTCAGATCTGATTGGATAGAAAGATAGACCTCTTCAAGGCAAGCTATCCAATGTACTCCTTTTCTCAAAACAATGGAGGGAAGCTCATGGAATAGGAAGCCCTAGTTTTCCAATTTCTTCTACAGAAATTCCTGATACTGTTTCTATGGTATCTCTTAAATTACTGCTCCTCTATGTCTAAACCTTTGCACTGAGGTAGCCTCTCCTGTCCCTATTCCAAAACCATAGTTTTCATCATAATTGGTTTCACCAATTGGGACTTATGATCATTTTCCCTAGGTGACCTGTTTCAGGACTGTTCAGCATAGTGACGTTGCATGAACTTCCACATGTCACTATTTCATCTTATGGGTCTGCAAATTCTACCACAAAAATTATAGTATGTTCCCTTTCTTGAAAATCTTCAGAAATTTCATTTGGACCTTTTTATTCCAAGATATAGAAATTCTCCCCAAGTATCCTGTTTAGGTAAGAATCCTGGAAGAGGCTGGAACCCTAACTTGAAGGGATCATATCTAATATAATATAGTGAATATGAAGCTGAATTTTGGACATAGTGTAAATCAGGATTTTACCTTCGGTCTATGAAATTTTATCTCTTGAACCTTCTCCAATCCTGAGATATAGTGAATGTACCAAAACGTATCAATTTTAGTATTTTAGGGTTTTTCCAGCTCGGGGTCAAACTAGGGTTTGATTTCCTGGAGTTTCACCCAATCAAAAATCCTGACCCAGGTCTCTAAAATTCGATTTTGATGAGGAGACAAATCCTATGCTGCTCTCACTCAAAAATTCCTCTCTTGTAAGAAGCCCTAATTTCTCGCACCAAAAATTGAAAATGCTCGGAATTGAATTCTGCTTCGACAGAAAGATGCGCCCTTCAATGGAGAGTCAGCCTAGCATACTTTTGCTGATGGATTGTGGAGAGAGACCCAAAAAGTAAGAATCCCTAGCTTCTGTAGCTACACAATGTCTTCTTCTCAGGTTAGCTCTGATACCATGTTATATTTTTATCATTAAAGCTAGCATTATGATCCTAGGATCTTTAACTGAGAGAATAATGTTAGAATAATCAACCCACAGTTACCTACCTTAGACATTAATTAATCCATTTTTTTTTTCCTAGTTTACTATATTCCACTCTATGCAAGTTGTTTTCCACATGTCCTTGAATTCAAAATTGCTAAAAATAAGTCATGGAATGCTTGGGAAACCTCCTCAAAACCATATTTAGCATGTCTTCTTTATTCTAGATCCTCCAAAGTGCATATCTGCTTTTTTTGCTAAGTTGCTTGCTTTATTGATAAATAAAGCAAAAGGGAAAGTAAGACTAGGTGTAGTTGACTTGTTTTTTTCCCTCATCATCCTCCATCCTTTTCTCCTAATAAAAGCATGTATGAGTTGTCTTTCTATCCCTTATTATCTTTCCTACGTGACTTTGCCAATTCATGATCCTCTAAGTGGATTTGGAAATTGCTTTATGCACCTATGGGGGATTTGACTAGATTTAGTAAGCCTACTTTTTCACTATTTCAAATTGAATCCTTATGCATTTAAATATCTCATGTAATTATATATTGCATCAGCCTATTACTTCACAAGTTTGGCTAATGTACACTTATTCAATACAGATTAGTGTTATGCTTCAATTTCAGTCTCCTTTGTTTGTAATTTTGCATGGTTGATTAGCAATTTTGTGAGTGCAATTGTTCTATCACTTGGGTTCAATTTGAACATGGTATTAGAGCCTTTGTAGATTGATTTCTCTCCTTCCATATTGATATTGTAGGTTTAACATATTGACTGGGAGCATATTCTGCTTACTGAAGGGCATAGTTTCTAAGCTATGGATTAATAACAGAAGATCATCTCGACTCCATTTAATTTCTTTGAATGGAAAGTAGATATGGAGATACTATTGAGAGAAAAAGGTATCTATAGGGTGACTATGAAAACTGAGGTAGAGCCCAATGCAGCTGTAGAGAAAATTAAATGGCACAACAGGAGGGATGAGGCCTATGGTCTTTTGTGTCTGAGCATATCAAGAGACCTCCTCTTCCATGTTGATGGATTGACATCACCTAATGAAGTATGGGAGATGCTTGTAGAGATTTTTGGTAAGACAGATGAGATGAGAGGACATAAAATCGAGAATGAATTGATCTCTTTGAGTCCCATCAGCTTCGAATCCCTGCAACTCTACTTTTCCAAGTTTAAAGCCCTTGTTTTGCAACTAAAATAGTGTGGAATTGAAAAGAAGGAAGAGCAACTAGTTTTGGCCTTACTCTCGAAGCTTGGACTTGACTATTCAGTTTTTTTTTTGACCTTCCATGCCACCAAGTTGACATCTCAAGCCTAGAAGATGCCTAAGCTTGCAAAGTTCATGGAATCCCTCACACAAGAACAAGATAAATTGGTGATGATGGACACCATCAAACCTTCCAAAGACCAAGCTTTGGTTGTTGGAGATTCGAGGGTGGATTCAAAAGGCAAGAAGAAAGCTAAGAAGCCACCTGGGCAAAAGAGAGATAAGAAAAAGTCTCAATAGGAGCCCCAAGGCTCCAAGAAGAACTTCCAGAAGAAGAAGAACAAAGGAGAAATGAGCAAGTGTGCATACTGCAGTAAGGGCTATCATCCTGAAAGCTCCTGCATGAAGAAGAAAATCAACATGTTGACCCAACTCTTGGAGAAGAATAACATCTCCCTTCCTGATTGCTCAAAGAAGAGGGAAGGAGGATCAAATTCAGAGGACAGAGAGAGAGTACATGCTTTGGTTGCTGGCACATCAATCTTGCCTATCTTCATCATAGACTCTAGAGCTTCAAGACATATGGTTTCAACCAAGGAGGAATTCTCCTCTCTTGACATGTCGAAAGGTCCACCAATAGTGCTAGGATATGACTCTCTCACTAACAGTTTGGGCAAAGGAAGGATTGATCTTGACCATGGTAAGTTCATTAATGTATTGTATGTTCCAGGTCTTGCCTCTAACCTCTCGTCAGTGTATCAGATGATTCACATAGGGTCTCCAAAGAAGGTAATCTTCTCCACTGATGATGTTGAGATCACAGAGATATTGAATGGTAAATTCATTGCAAAAGGAGTTGTAGATCACACTTCGAAGGTATACATGTTTTCACATTTTCTACCCTACTCAAACCACTCTGATCTTCTGATTCATGCTAATGAGGCAAGCAATATTTGGCATGAAAGATTTGGCCATCTTAACTATAAGTATCTTTCTGATATAAGTGAAAAATAAATGGTCATAGGGTTACCAAAGATCAAGTTTTCCAAGGGAGTCTGTCAAGGTTGTAACCTAGGAAAACACCCAGAGCATAAATTTGATAGAGCTAGTCATGAGAAAACCTCTGCACCTCTTGAGTTGATCCACAATGATGTTGCTGGTACATTTTCTCATATGTAAATGAGTCAAGCCAAATATGCATTGAACTTCATAGATGACTTTTCCAGGTATTGTTGGGTTTACTTCCTGAAGCATAAGTCTGAAGTTTTTTACCTCTTCAAAGTCTTTAAGGCCTTGGTTGAAAACTAGTCTGGGAGGAAACTCAAGATCCTCAAATCTGACAATGGTGGTGGGTATGTCAATTCTGAGTTCATTCAATATTGTAAAGATGTAGGTATTCAGATGCAACATTCAATCCCTTACACACCACAGCAAAATGGTGTTGCTGAGAGAAAGAACATATCATTGAAGGAGATGGCAACCTATATGATGGAGGCTAATACTTTGCCACCAAAGTTTTGGGCCAAGGCCATAAACTATGCATACTATATCCAGAATAGGGTGCCTCATAAACAGCTTGATGGTATGACTCATTTTGAAGCTTGGAGTGGGCACAAGCCAAATGTGACCCATTTCAAGACTTTTGGTTTAAAGGCTTGGGCTAGAATTCCAACTGAAAAGAGAAAGGCTTTGCAGCCTTAAAGACAAGAGTTACTATTTGTTGGGTATTATAAAGATTCAAAAGGGTACAAGCTGATCAACTTGAGCACAAACAAAGCCTTCATTAAAAGGAGTGTTCAGTTCCAAGAAGAGCCTTTAGTAGCAGTTGAAGTTGGAGAGTCTTGTTCACCACTAGAACCATTGACTGTAAGTGAAGAGAAAAATGAGTTTGCTGATTCCGATATGTTTGATATTGATGATTTAATTGCAGATCCTGATAGTCCTACAAGATCAAAATGGGCAGAAAAGACCATTCATGCAGCTGGGGAACTAGCTGGAAATCCTAGTGATCCTAGGAGGACTAGATCTCAGTTTGAGAGTGCCCTGTGTATGAAAGACCCTTTGTTTGTAGAGAAGTGATATCTCATGGTTGAATCAGAACTAAAGACATATGAATATGTAGCACATGATCCAAGATGGAAATCATCCATGAAAGAAGAATTCAGCTCACTCCAGAAGAACAACACTTGGGAACTGGTTGATCTTCCCCCAGGGAGGAAGCTAGTTCAATGTAAGTGGGTTTTCAAAACTAAGTTTGCTGATGATGGTTCAGCTTTGAAATACAAGGCAATATTGGTATCCAAGGGCTACTCACAAGTACATGGTATTGACTACAATGAAAACTTTGCACCAGTGGCAAAGATGGACTCCATAAGGCTAGCCTTGGCCATTGCAGCTTCAAAGCAGTGGGAGGTACATCACATGGATGTGAAGTGTGATTTCATAAATGGAGATATTACTGAAGAGATTTACATGCAACAACCTCAAGGGTTTGTTTCTAATCGATATTTAGTGTGCAGGTTAAAGAAATCATTATATGGGCTCAAGCAAGCCCCCAGGGCTTGGTATGCCAAGATTGATGGCTTTCTGCTGTCATTGATTTTTGTTCGATGCAAGTCTGATCCTAATTTTTATTTGAATATGATTCATGGTTCTTTGATGATTATTGTATTGTATGTGGATGACCTTCTGATTACAGGAAGTTCAAAGAAAGATATTTCCTCCTTGAAGGATGCAATGAACCATGCATTTTCTATGACTGATTTGGGGTTGTTGAACCATTTATTGGGTATCAAAATTGCTAAATCCCAACATGGAATAAAAGTAAATCATTCCAAGTATGATTTATATTTGTTGAAAAAGTTCAACATGAAATATTACAAGCCAAGCAATACTCCCTTCCTTTCAGGAGTTAAGCTTGAAGAAGCATGTTCTTTTCCTATGGTAAATAATACACTGTATAGGCAGTTGATTGGGTGTTTGCTTTACCTTGCACACACTTGACCTGATCATTCTTATGCAGTAAGTGTGGCTTCAAGATACATGGATCAGCCTCATGAGATCCATTGGAGAGTATCCAAAAGGATCCTTAAGTTTTTTCAGGGATCAAGAACTCATGGGATCTTCTACAAAGCTAAATCTAATCTTGACTTGATTGGGTTTACTGATAGTGATTGGGCAGGTGATAACCTAGATCAAAAGTCAACATCAGGATATTTTTCATTGTTTCTAAAGGACCAATCAATTGGTCAAGCAAGAAACAGAGTGCCATAGCACTCTCATCTACAGAAGCAAAGTATAGAGGAGTTGTAAATGCATCAACTCAATGTTTATGGTTGCAAGGGATACTTGGTGAGTGTGGCTTCGAATCAGAGTTTTCAAATATTATATTTTGTGATATTCAAAGCACCATTCAAATCTACAATGATCCAATTCAGAGATAGAGAACCAAACACATTGAGATCCATATGCACTACATCATACAGCTTGTGCATGATGGCACCATTTACCTACTCTTCTGTGCATCTTCAGAACAAGTAGCAGACATATTCACCAATTTTTTTTGTGAGAAGACATTCAGAAATCTCAAATCAATGCTAGGGATTTATGATCATGCTGTGAAGCATGATTGATGACAAGATTTTTAAATTTTGTTTTACTGTCCATGTTTAAGGGAGGATTTTCCCATTGGGTTTTTGCCTCTTTCCTTGGTTAAATGGACATGCAGTATGTAAAGGTTGACTAAGCCTTGTTGCTAGGCCCTATAGTTTTATAATATTTACTCATAAATTCAATATTAATGGGGGGTTTTAGAATAATCAACCCATAGTTACCTACCTTAGACATTAATTAATCCATTTTTGTCTTATTTGCCTAGTTTCCTATATTCCACTCTATGCAAGTTGTCTTCCACATGTCCTAGAAGTCAAAATTGCTAAAATTGAGTCACGGAGCACCTGGGAAACCTCCTAGAAACTATATTTAGCATGTCTACTTTGTTCCAGATCCTCCAAAGCGCATATCTGCATTTTCTTCTAAGTTGCATGTTTTATTGATAAATAAGGCAAAAGGGAAAGTGAGACTAGGTGTAGTTGACTTGTTTTTTTCCCTCATCATCCTCCATCCTTTTCTCCTAATAAAAGCATGTATGAGTTTTCTTTCCATCTATTATTATCTTGCCTACTTGACTTTGCCAATTCGTGAGCCTCTAAGTGGATTTGGAAACTGCTTTATGCACTTATGGGGGATTTGACTAGATTTAATAAGCCTGCTTTTTGACTATTTCGAATGGCATCCTTATGCATTCAAATATCTCATCTTATTATATATTTCAATAGACTATTACTTCACAAGGTTGTCTATTGTACACTTATTCAATACATATTAGTGTTATGCTCCAATTTCAGTCTCCTTTGTTTGTAATTTTGAATGGTTGATTAGCAATTTTGTGAGTTCAATTGTTCTATCACTTGGGTTCTGTTATCATCAGATATGCTCCAGCAAAATTTCATTTTCTGGCAGCATCCAAATGTCAAAGTGACCACTCAAAAAAGGCAAACACACAGTTCCTTAGTCGTGTTGTTGGTGATCCCCTTAGAAAAGGTGTTGAGCAAGGCCCTCAGTTGTCGATGCCATAACCCTGTTCTATGCTTCTACTGAGGATCTTGATGAGGGAGCCTATGGTCACCTCTTGTGGGAATTTTTTCTGTTGGGCTTGTCTATATCGATGTCCTCATATGCACTCCAATACTAAAAGAATTCCCTGTTTGTAAAGGCGAGGTTACAGAGATGAATATTACTCTGATTTACGGCCGGGGTAAGGGTAATGCCAATCCCACAGCAGATAATGAGAGAAATTTGAAGGAGAAAGTATCCTCTCCTCCTAAAACCATTGTTCCTCCCATATATGATTTTCTACAAGCATGGCATAGAAATTTGGGTTTAGTTGCCAAATTCTTCCACCGGTGTTAATTTTTCTCGTCCTGGTGTAGCAGTGAAAACATACTACTGCAAAAAGACGGAGCATTATAAATTTTTCATGATTTCAGGGCTCTCTATGAATACTGGCCATTCCTAGCTGTTTAACTGCCTGGTTGTTGAATAATTTGATTCCTCTTCAGGGACATGGACTGTGCATTTGTAGACTTTCCATCCATTCATTTGGTGGGAGATGACGGGAGTGGGAATTTTTCCTTGCAACAAGACAAACGGTGCATCTTTATTCATTTCGTTGCATAAAAGTCAAAGCTGCAACCCCCATCCAGGGCCTCATGGTGCACCACCTTCAAAAGTGAAGCAACAAGACCTCAATGCGACTGGAAAGAACCAACGAATTAAGCAAAAGCTTAAGGAAGATGATAAGAAGAAGTTGCCCCAGGTCATGAGAATATGATAGGAAATTTCAGAGATCTCTTGGTTATAAAGGAATCATGGCAATACCGATGCAATCTACTAGAGGATGACCAGTCATAC
The DNA here is from genome assembly GCA_001517045.1 of Pseudotsuga menziesii. Lineage (NCBI taxonomy): Eukaryota > Viridiplantae > Streptophyta > Pinopsida > Pinales > Pinaceae > Pseudotsuga > Pseudotsuga menziesii. Next base: position 31,979 of record LPNX010957952.1, on the reverse strand, counting down.
TTTGCCATGAGTCTCAGTTTGAGTGGCCCACTTATTATTTTTTCTAGATTTACTTGAGCAAAAATCCCAAAGTACCGATATCTTTTAATAGATGACAGAGTGCTTTTTTGTAGATTGCGTAGTTCTCAGAGTCAAGTTATCTTGGAGACAATCCCAATATTTTGCTTATCTTTTCCATTTGCAATGGTAGTTAGTTTATCTGTGTTTTTCCAGAGAAAGATATCTCTGATGCCATGCGATATTTTTCTTGCCAAATATGTTAATATCCCAACTCTTTGTGCCGTGTTTTGATGAAGACAAGGGGGGTATAGGGTTTGTGAAGATTGGAGCCCCATTGCCGAGTAATTTATTGAAGCAAATGATTGTTTGCTGTGAGCAAAATCCTAACCCTATGATTTTCTCTCTGGTTGAAGATCGAAATAAAGTTACAGGAAGTAATGTGGTGTCCATAGCAGAAGATGAGCTAATGCGCATTCTCATATTGATCCGCAACTTTGTGCCTGGATATAAGCAGATTGTTGAGGGTGATTGGAAAGTAGCAGCTATTTCTTACAGGTCATATGATCTAGAAGGAAAAACTATTGGTACCATTGGTGCAGGGCGAATTGGCAAAGAACTACTTAAGCGTTTGAAGCCTGCCAATTGTAATGTTCTTTACCATGACCGCCTTTCAATTGGACCTGAATACGATAAGGAGACAGAATATCAAAAGTTGCTGATAATATCTAAAGATATTCTAAGGGAGAAACGAACTATTCAGAAGCAGCTTGAACTCATCAAAGCTCAGAATAAGGAGGACAACAAAGACGCTGAATTCGCCATATTGCAAAAGCGTTCCCAGGTTTTGAGTGATTTAGCTATATTAGCATAGGCTTCCAAAAGCCTTTAGAAGTTGAATTGTAGTTTGCTTGTGAAAGCAATTTTGTTTATTGACATAAGTCTCTTTTATATTACACTTGTACTCAAAGACTATTTAAAGGGGATTGACTTCCCTATTTTTGAGAAGGCTGGATCCTTAGAAATAGGATCTTATAGTTAGCTTAAACAAACAGATATTTAGTATTTAAGGAGAGTCTCTAGATGAGACAGGGTGGGGGTTGGCATTTTTGGAGTTATGAAGATCTAGTTTTGATCACTCTCTGTATGACATAAAATACTCTACATCTTCAATACAGGTTCTACCTTAAATGAGTATGATTATGATTTGTCTGTGTGTGTTATGAATTGTGTTTCTTGTAATTTATCATGTATATGGTCCATTGAATTCCATTGCAGTGATTCTTATGTTGAAATACAATTATCCTTTATACTTTTAAAAAATAGAGGTAGTTTCATTTCATGACTTCATGATCATAGTTACTGGGATATTGGATCTTGTATCTTGTTTTACGTCATACCAGCCTAGTTCTTTGATGATTTTGTGATTTTCTTATAGCCCTCATGACATACCAGCCCAGTTTTAATTTTGACTTCATTGATTTATATGTTTGAAAAAGATTTACTTAAGCTTGAACCCCTGTAGTCTAGGTTCAACTTTAGGGATAACAGGTTCAATTTCCACAACTAACATTCACAACAATAAACACAAGAGACAAGAGATGCAAAGAATTTTCTTCAGGGAAACCATAAAGGAGAAAACCCCACAACTTCCTCAAAGATAGAATCAGCACCAAAAGTAAAACCTGAAAACATAAAGATGATCTCCCGATAATAGTAGTCTCTCTCTTGTCCCATCAACTTCTCTCTCAATCATGCGCCCCATTGAGTGAGTGTGTGTGTGATAAATAGAGAGGCTCAATCTCTATTTATATTCTTTCGTTCACTTAATGTCCACTTAACATGTCGACCTCACTTGAAAATTACTTACTAGAGCTAACATCTCTAGGAGAGTCTAATAGCCCTAGTGCCCCACAACTTGTGGGGACTTTTCCCCTCCCACCAACAAGGAGGGTTATCCTTAACACAATGGTGGGGACTATTTCCCAGACTTACAATAACTCACCTAGGGCCAACTTCTCTAGGATATTCTAATAACCCTAGGGTCCCACAACTATGGGGACTTTAACCCTTGATCAATAAGAGGGTTACCCACAATGACTTGACATGAGTTGTTTACATTATTGAATCTCCCGATAGGAACATCGAGGCATGACATGAATTCAATACATTACATACGCTTCTCGAAATAAACATCGGGGTACAATACATAAGATATACAAGTGAATACATTCTGAAGTTACAAATACATCAACACCAATCGGGTATGATGTCGGCATAGACCTATTGTCTACATTTAGGAAAGATAAAGCCACTCATATTTTGGATCATATCCAAGAGTGGCGAAGAGGGAAGAGGCTTATCAAATCTACCATCCCCCCTGATTTTTTGTTAGAGTGGTTCCTTGAGTCTTTGTTTCCTTATATATCTAAGGATGTATGCACTTTGGGGGTGACTATTGAAGAAGAGTCCATCCTCAGGGCCCAAAATTTGGATTTTATATATGCTTAGTCTGGGATATTATATGAAATCATACCTGAGGCATCATGGCCTAACCATAGAGTTGAGAAACCCAAGCTTGGATCCCATGCCGATGGTGTGGTTGGTTCAGTGAGTTCTCCCACTATATAATCTTTGGCCAAGCAAATCTATGAGATGTCCATCAAGAAGTCTAGAGCGGAGGCAGCTAATGCTCCCCCCTCACCCCAAAATGAAAATGTTTTTGCGCAATCCTCTCAAAAGGGAAATCAGCAGCCCAGTGGGATGAAGAAGAAGGGAAAGAAAGGTGAGGGAAACCAAAATAAGCCTAAGCCCATAATCAATGCTGATGGGGGGAAAAAGGAAAAGAAGAAAGTGAAATTTCCCTGTAAGTTGTGCTAGGGAGATCATTTGACTCATCAATGCCCTCTCATGGAACAAGCTCAGAATCTGCTCAAAACTCAACAACCGGTTGTCCTGAAGGATCCTTTTCCCCAAGGATAGAATTTAGCTTCTGTTTCTAATGTAGCTGGGGGTACTTCTGGTGCCCCTCCTGACCAAAATTTTATCAACATGGTACGATCTAGTACGTTGCTCCAAACAAGAAATAAAAATTATGAGACGGAGGCTCCTAAGAAGGGTAAATCTATTGGGGAAACCTCTAACCCTCTCACAATAGAAAAGCATGTTGATCCAATGCCCAAAATACCATAAGGTATATTTAAAAAGGCATTTCATAACCTAAACTCTAGGGCTTCCTCTAACTACTCTGTAGTGGAATATTTTGACCAAACTGTTATCAACCCAAATGGCACTTCTCTGTCCGAGTGCTGACATTTCCTATGTTGGCGCACAAATGGACATTTATGGATTGAAGGTTGCCTAAAACACTATAGATGGGCATGTTATGAAATACATTCACTATCCATCCAGCTTGCCATTTTTACCTTTTCATAAGTCAATTGTTGTACGCAACTTTTCCTATAAGCAACCCATGTACATACGTGATTTTTCCTATAGCATGTCACATACTGTACATGAGTATTTGTCATTGCAACCCATGTACAGATCTGTACACGGGTTTCCCTTATAGAAACTCATGTTTCATACGTGGGTTTCTAGTATCAATACTCATGTACGCCTTCCTTTGACATTAAAAATAATAAATTGCGATTAATTGAGATTTGTTAAGCCCTAAACAATAACTATCTTAACTGTCTCAACTTCCTCAACCTTCAAAACTGCCTTATTTCACTAAGTATAAATAAAGGCCTTGGGGAGGGCATTAATCAATCATACTTGGAGAGAAAAGTTATGTTGGTGGTATCTATTCAGAAGTATTTGGAGCAGAAGAACTCAGGATCCTTTGGTTGCATAGGAGTCCTTGTTTCAGGCATTGGGTTGTAACCTTAAATCATTCACTATTGTTAATAAAGAGAATCCTTATTCCAAATGTGTGTTGAATATCTTTCATGTATCATGGTTTGATGAATATTTATGATTAAGCACTCTATATATTGTTTTTCTAACTTGTTATACATACATGTATAAGTTTTCACTTGGAGGATTTTCTCTTTGCAGGTGAAGGAGAAACATCCCTGAAAGCTTTGGAGGAGAAGCAGAGTAGGAGAAGACAAATCTTGGATCAACTGTCGTAAATCGGGTGAGTCTATCCTATCTTCTTATTTCCTTTCTGTACTTTAAAGTTGATTGTTTGCAAGTTTTAAGAGTACCTTGGTAACCCCAGACCTTCAGTTATAAGGTGTTTATTCCTTAACAACATAAACCCCTTGTGCAATTTCCACATTAGAAGTGCTTCAGAGTTGTCTCGCCCAGCAGGATGGCCTTTTAGCAGCTTTAGGCAGCATGGATTCTTCAAGTCTGATGACAAAGTTCAATTTGTTAGATGTTAATATGCACCTACCGTATCATGTGGCCTTATCAGCAGATGTCATCCATGGTGGGAAAACCATTGGATGCAAAGTTGTTGATGACGGTGCTTCCACATGTGTCATGTCTCTTTCTTGCTAGAAGGCTTTGGGTTCCCCGGAGCTAGTTCCATCAAACACCTTGTTTACTACTTTCGACGGGAGGTATTTCAGCCTTGGTATCCTACCAACTTTTGAGAATAATTTGGTAGGGAAAGAAATGTCTGTTGAAGTGGACATGATTGATGCTCCATTGGATTACAACTTGCTTCTAGGGAGAAGCTGGACTTATGCTATGTGCACGATTTCTTCGGGTGTTCTTCGAGTAGTGGTATTTCCACATGAAGGAAAGTTGGTTACTATCAACCAACTCAATTTCACTCGAAGGGGTTGTTTGGAAATGATTGAGTCCATGATACCATTAATTGATCAGGTCAAACCTGCTACAGAGAGCTTGGGGGCTAGAATGTATTCATCGTTAATGGGCACATTTGATATCCCATCCCCAATAAATTATCTGGGTTCCACGAGTGTAGGTAAGTCTATCGTAACGGTTGTCAATAGAACTGATCCTTGGGTCATTCTGACCCATTACAAACCTCAAGTGTCCTTATCAGCAGTAGAAGTGGCTTACCAAGCTATCATTAACACTACTATTGATCCAATTCTGACTCCTTCTGTAGTCCCAAAGGTGTCGGAAGAAGCTTATCTACCTGCTTGGGAAAAAAACATTTTATATTCCAATGACTGCTTAGACATGGTTTTGCCTTCGGATGAAGCTATTTTGGAAGCCATGAGTGGGAAAGACTGTTGAAATATTATAACTTCGAAGAATATTCTATATGTATCTTTTTTTGTGGTCCCCGATGGTCCTACCGGGAGAACCACTTGTATTACATTGTACCCCGATGCTCCTAATCAGAAGAAGTAATAAGATTCAAGAGGTAGTCCGCTCTAATTGTAAAGGTGGGTCATCAGCACCCCAGTGTGGTTACTTGAGCCTACATGTGTAACTCAAGCCTACATGATTTAACTCAAGACTACATGTCAAATGAGTTAACTTAAGTGAACGGATGAATATAAATAGAGGTGTAGTGCTCCTCATTTGAGACACACACTCTCACTTGTATAGCGAATTAGTGGAGAAGATAAGTAGTTGGAGAAGGAGGAGGATCAGGCTTTGATCTCCTTGTTGGTTTTATCTTTTATCTTTTTGGGTCATCTATATTGAGGAAGCTTTTGCTGGGTTTTTCCCTTTACGGTTTTCCCAGGATAAATATTTGTGTTCCTTTTGTATGGTTGTGCTTGTCTATCTTTCAGTGATCCTGTTTATATGCTTTTGTTATGAAAATGAAATGAAATACTAATGTCTTAGCTAAGCATATGGAAATTCAACATGGTATCAGAGCTAACCTGAGAAGAAGACATTGTGTAGCTACAAAATCTAGGGCTTCTTATTTTTATTTTTTTTGGGTCTCTCTCCACAATCAATCAACAAAAGTATGCTAGGATGACTCTCCATTGAAGGGCGCATCTTTCTATCGAAGCGGAATTCAATTCCGAGCATTTTCAGTTTTCAATGTGGAAATTAGGGCTTTCTACAGAAGAGGAATTTTTCAGTGAGACCAACATAGGATTTTTCTCCTCATCAAAATGGATTTTTAGAGACCTGGATCAAGAAATTTGGTTGGGTGAAACTCTGGGAAAGTCAAACCCTAGTTTGACCTCGAGCTAGAAAAACCCTAAATACTAAACCTGCTACGTTTTGGTACATTAGCTATATTATGATATTGGTGAAGGATCAGGAGCTGAACATTGCAGGGGCCGAAGATAAAATCCTAATGAACACTGTGTCCAAAATTCATCCTCAGATTCGCTGTATTCCAGGAGATATGTTATCTCCAAGTTAGGGTTTCAACCTCTTCCAGAATTCATTCCTAAATAGGACACCTGGGGAGAATTGCAATATCTTGGGATATAGAGGTCCAAATGGAATTCCTAAAGATTTTCCATAAATGGAACAGACTATAATTTTGGTGTTAATAATATCAGACTTAGAAGATGAACCAGTGACACGTGGCATGTCGTACAACTTCACTATTCTAAACAGTCCTGTAACAGGTCACCTTGGGAAAAGGATCATAAATACAAAATGGTAAAACCAATTCTGATGAAAACTATGGTGTTGGATCAGGGACATAAGCGGTTACCTCAGTACAAAATTTTAGACATAGAGGAGCATAAATATCAGAGATATCATAGAAACAGTAACATGCATTTCTGCTGAAGAAATTGGAAAATTAGGGCTTCCTGTTCCGGGAGCTTCCCTCCACTGTTTTCAGAAATGGAGTACATTGGACAGCTCCATTTGAAGAGATCTATATTTCTATCCAATCATATCTGAAATATTCCAAGTTTTTGAAATTAGGGTTTCTGTGACAAACCATAGATCAGCCAGCTCCGAAACCAGGACAGACACCTCAAATCGGTAAGATCTAATCCTTTGCTATGTTCATTTGAGGTTCTCATTTCAAAGTGATCTATGACATCAGCTTGATGATAATCTTAGTGAAGTTGACAACTTCCAAGCCTAGAATTATATGATCTCTCTGAAGAAAATGGATTGGACACCTACATGAGCATAGAGGTTCTAGTTTCAAAGGGAGATGAGGCTAGAAGCCTTTCTCAAGAAGAACTTGGTCAAAGCCCAGAAGATCATGGATGATTCAGTCACGAATCAACTTGTACTACAAGTGTCTTCCCTAAATACATTGATGAGGTTTGATTCCTTGACCAAGATATTTGAAGGGAAGAACATAGATCGGAATATGACCTTAAGAAATCAGCTGAAGAATGTGAAGATCCAGAATGCAAAGACCATGCAGTCATAAGGATCTCTCAAATCAAAGAACAACTTCAAGCGAGGAAAGAAGAAGTGAATAATGCAGAAGTGGTGATGGCCACCTTGAATGGCTTCCTAGGATCATGGAATTCATTCATTCAAGAAATGTGTTCCAGAAGGAAGTGGTTGCTTTCAGCAGACTTTGGGAAGAAGAAGGAGCTTGTATTTGAAGATCAAGCTCTCATCTTCCAAACAAGATCCCTCAATCAATGAGGAATATGAAGATCTCAACTCTTGAAGAACTGCTTATCCACCTCAACATTTGGATAAGAAACGATGCTATCATGAATGAAGAAGACGATGAAGCTGAAGACTCAAGAAGGAGTATACCCATGAAACAAATAAAAGATAAGTATTCAATTGTCATTTCATGATATTGTTTTCTTATACATTTGATTATATTCAGTTGATGTGTTATGCATGATAGATTGTTTGCATTAATGACTGTATACTACTGATATGCATGTGATGGGTAAGTAGCTCATGATGCTATACAACTCTCCATTGCTACTTATCAAACCTCTTTGCTGACATATTGGATTAGTGCACAATCTCAATAATGTCACGGTGGAGATGGAAGGCATCTAGAAAGTTTATGTGAGATATGGATGAATGTTGTATTGACTAAACAGTTGCATGATGCATAAGAATTTGTTGTTATGCATATGTTTTATGAAATAGTTCTAACCATGCAACTGGTGCATTTGAATTGTAGGAAAGGTCATGTACAAACTCCTACAAGAAAAGAAGGATGAGACTTGTTCCGAAGAACAAGTGATGACAATTCAAGATTCACTCCAATAAACATGAATCTGAAGCTCCTAGGGTCAGAGACACCATGACGAAAGAAAGAGCTTCAGAGAGTGATAGATCCACCTTGAAGGATGAAGACCACCATGGGTACAAGAGATAAATCAAGATGAAGAAAAGAATGCTATGAAAGAAGCTATGATCAAAGAATAACAGCTGATCATGGGGAATAATGTATACGATATGATGGAACAAGTGTACAAAGAAAGGTTCGTGATTCTGCCCAAAAAGAATAGACTATGACATGGCATACTCTATTGACCAGTATATATCAAGCATAGAACCACCTGTACAGAATGAAGAGGGAAGATGATACTCCACTTCAGGGGGAGTGACTACAGAAAATTATATCTGAATTCGACATGGTACGACATGATAGATAGCTTTGTGATGGATCGAGACTTTACCAAGAGTAAAGTGGGTTCCAACCTTCAAGGTTGAATGTAGAAGACTAGGATATATTGATGACCTGAGAAGACAAACTCATAGAAGATGTGATGATACTAGAATGATGTTTGGGATATAGTACTCAAACCAGAAAACAAGAATGTGGTATCTTCAAAATGGATTTGCAAGATAAGATATGTTAGTGATAGAAGTAAGGTAATATTTGTGGCTAGAGGTTTCTATCAGAAAGAGGGAATTAATTCTGAAGAGACACTTACTCCAGGAAGCAAGGTACACTTCCTTCAAAACTATCATGGTAATTTCTTCCATGATGAAGGAAGGGTTTTACATTGAATAGTCACGAGGATTTGAAGCTGAAGACAGATGGAATCAAGTATGCAAGTTGAAGAAGGCCCTCTATGGCCTGAAGCAAGATCCCAAAGCTTGGTATGGAAGAATAGATAGTTTGGGCTTTTCCAAGAGTAAAGTCGATCCTAACCTTTCCTATAAGGTTGTAGAAAATGTACCTGTCATTCTATTACTACATGTGGATGACTTATTCTTGACAGGGAATGAGAAACAGATCATGGAAAGCAAGAAGAAACTAGCAGAAGAATTAGAGATGAAATACCTTGGGTTAATGCATTATTTCCTAGGTCTGGAAGTATGGCAAAGTTCAGAAGGAATCTTTCTCAACCAGGGAAAGTATGTGGTAGAGATATTGAAGAGATTCAATATGTTGAAATGCAAAGTCATGGCCACACCCATGGACTCCAACCTGAAGCTGTTAGCTGGTGACTCATTAGAGTTAGTGGATGTGACTCACTACAGACAGATCATTGGGTCATTGATGTACATAACAAATACCAGACCAGACATTTGTTTTGCTGTGAACACCTTAAGTCAATATCTTGGTCAACCAAGACGGGTTCACCTAGTAGCTGCAAAACATGTAATGAGATATCTGAAAGGGACTATAGAATTTGGTCTATACTATGATGGTAGCCATGAGTATAGATTGTATGGCTACACAGATGTAGATTGGGATGGAAGTATCTCAGACAAGAAAAGAAATCAGGTATATGCTTTTGTTTGAGGTCTTCTATGAGTTCATGGTTTAGCAGGAAACAGTCCAGTGTTTCTCTTAGCACGGTTGAAGTAGAATACATAGCAAATTGCTCTACTAAGTTGTGAAGCCATATGGCTTCAGAAGCTGATAGCAGGTCTCTTTGACCTGAATATGGACACAACAATAATTCTATGTGATAACACCAGTTGTGATGACAAAGAACCCTGTGTTCCAACGTAACACGTAGAAATTCGGTATTTCTAGATACAAGATAAGATGAAGATCATGATACTGTAGATGCAGATGATGCTGATTTAGTATTTCTATACTGAATATGGAGATGATGATGTTTCGGTATTCCCATACTGAAGATATAGACGATGATGATTTCAGTATTCCCATACTGAAGATATAGATGATATTTCAGTATTTACATATTGTAGATATAGATGATGGTGATTCCGTATTTCTATACTAAATATAGAGATGATGATGCTTTCAATATTTCTATACTGAAGATATAGATGATGATGCTTTTAATATTCGCATACTGGAGATACAGATGGTGATAGATCAGTATTCAGATACTGAATATGTAGATGGTGATGGTTTGGATGATGATGTACTGACGAAGCCTCTGCCTCAAGTAGAGTTTGAACACTTTCAAGACAAGCTTGGTGTTGTTCGGAAAGGCCTTCCTCGAAAGGGGGAGTAGTGATGTTGCAGTGGGATTGTATCATCCCTGGGCATTTTCCCTAAAGTGATCTGGAGACCTCGGTCCTCGAGAATGAAGATGGATTGTATCATCCCGGGACATCTGTCCATAATAGATCCAGTGACCTCGGTCCTCGAGAATGTGGTGGGATTGTATCATCCTTGGGAACTTTCCCTAAAGTGATCCGGAGACCTCGGTCTTTGAGAATGAAGAGGGATTGTATCATCCTAGGACATCTATCCATAATAGATCTGGAGACCTCGGTCTTTGAGAATGAAGAGGGATTGCATCATCCTTGGATGTAAGTCCTAAAGTGATAGGGAGTGATTATCCCGTAATTGTATTCGGTGACTTAGGTCGTCGAGAATGTGGTAGGATTGCATCATCCTTGGTCTCAAGTCCTAAAGTGATAGGGAGTGATTATCCTGTGACTTCGGTCATCGAGAATGTGGTAGGATTGCATCATCCTTGGACTCAAGTCCTAAAGTGATAGGGAGTGATTATCCTGTAATTGTATCCGGTGACTTCGAGCGTCGAGAATGTGGTAGGATTGCATCATCCTTGGACATAGTCCTAAAGTGATAGGGACTGATTCTCCCATAATCAATCCGATGGCTTCGGTCCTCGAGAATGTGGTAGGATTGCATCGTCCTTGGACTTAGTCCTAAAGTGATAGGGACTGATTCTCCCATAATCAATTCAGCAACTATGGTTGTCAAGAATGTGGTGGGATTGTATCATCCCTAGACTTTAAGTCCAAAAATGATCCAAAGACTTTCTGTCTTTGAGTTGTGGATTGCAGGTTGTTGCATATGATGATTATGACGTACTGATCTAAAGATCAGAGTATGATGATGACGCACTATGATGATGATGATGTTGCTGCTTATCGAAAGGGCAAAGTATTGATGATGATATTGCTGATTGAGAGATCAAAGTACTGAAGATGTTGTTGCTGATCGAAAAGTCAAAAATGCTGAAGATGTTGCTAATCGAAAGGACAAAATGCTGAAGATGTTTTTGCTGATTGAAAAGTCAAAGTGCTGAAGATGTTGCTGAGCGAAAGGTCAAAATGCTGAAGATGTTGTTGCTGGTTGAACAGTCAAAGTACTGAAGATGTTGCTGAGCGAAAGGTTAAAATGCTGAAGATGTTGTTGCTGGTCGAATAGTCAAAGTGCTGAAGATGTTGCTGATCGAAAGGTCCAAGTGCTGAAGATATCGTTGCTAATTGAAAGATCAAAATGCTGAAGATGTTGCTGATGATGAAGACTGAAGATTGAAGATGAAGACTACATGATGTTGAAAAGCTTCCAATGATTTATAGATGTGTTACCCTGCTAATGTTGATGATGTCCCCTATCTCTACTCTTGTTGATGATGATGTTGTTGTAGAATACCCTTCTCGTTAAGGGGGAGTGTTGAAATATTGTAACTTCGAAGAATATTCTATATGTATCTTTTTTTGTGGTCCCCGATGGTCCTACTGGGAGAACCACTTGTATTACATTGTAACCTGATGCTCCTAATCGGAAGAACTAATAAGATTCATGAGGTAGTCCCCTCTAATTGTAAAGGTGGGTCATCAGCACCCCAATGTGGTTACTTGAGCCTACATGTGTAACTCGAGCCTACATGATTTAACTCGAGCCTACATGTCAAATGAGTTAACTTAAGTGAACGGATGAATATAAATAGAGGTGTAGTGCTCCTCATTTGAGACACACACTATCACTTGTATAGTGCATTAGTGGAGAAGAGAAGTAGTTGGAGAAGGAGGAGGATCAGGCTTTGATCTCCTTGCTGGTTTTATCTTTTATCTTTTTGGGGCATCTATATTGAGGAAGCTTTTGCTGGGTTTTTCCCTTTAGGGTTTTCCCAGGATAAATATTTGTGTTCCTTTTGTATGGTTGTGCTTGTCTATCTTTCAGTGATCCTGTTTATATGCTTTTGTTATGAAAATGAAATGAAATACTAATGTCTTAGCTAAGCATATGGAAATTCAACAAAGACAAGATCTATGAAGATCTTCACCATAAATCCCACTTCCTTCCAGAGTTAAGTAGAACTCTTCGTAAGATTGGCAGATGATGTTGATTTATCAATTAATACCTTTCCAAGGAAGGGAATCTTCGCCGAGAGGAATACAAAAAACATTTTTGTCACCATTCCTATTAACATCTATGCAAACCCCGACATCGTTAAAAATGTATACATTGGTGCAAAATGCTCTCCGGAGGAGATTGCTATCTATGTTGCCTTATTTAAGGAGTTTCATGACATTTTTTCCTAGTCATATGAGGAGATGCCAGGAATTGATCCATCGATTGTTGAACATGAGATCCAAACCTATCCTAATGCCAAACCGGTTAGACAAAATATTATACTTGTTAACTCGCGAAAGGTGGCAGCCGTAAAGGCTGAAGTGGAAAAATTGTTGAAAGCTAGTTTCATTTACCGATTTCTTTAACAAAATGGGTATCCAACCCTGTCCCCATTGATAAGAAACAAGGGATGATACGTGTATGTATAGAATTTCATGACTTGAACAAGGCATGTCCCAAAGAAAATTACCCCACACCTAGTATTGATCAAATCATTGGTGCTTGTGTGGGGAGTGAAGTGTTTTCATTTATGGATGGTTTTGCTAGGTACAATCAAATTCAAATTAATTCTAAAGACCATCATAAAATGGATTTTATTTATCCTTGGGGTACCTTCGCGTACAAAAAAATTCCCTTTGGATTGAAAAATGCACGGGCTACCTTTCAGTGGGCAATGAATTTTTCCTTCCATGATATTAAGTACATTGTCGAGCTGTACCAATATGATTTTCCTGGTCATTTTCATAAGAGGATTGATCATCCAAATCATCTCCGCTTGATTTTTTAACAATTTAGACATTATAAAATACACTTGAATCCCCACAAGTGTGTTTTTTGTGTCATTTCAGGATGGTTACTCGAGTTCATAGTTTCAAACAAAGGTATTCATGTGGATCCTTTGAAAGTAGAGGCCATTGTAAATCTGCCTCCTCCTCGTACTATTAGGCAACTTCAAATCCTACATGGAAAGTCTAACTTCCTTTGAATTTTTATCATGAATTATGCCAAGATCACTAAGGGTTTCATGTTCATGTTGAAGCAGGACACTCCATTTGTATGGGATGAAACTGCACAACTTTCTTTCAAGTCATTAAAGAAATCTTTGATGTTGGGTCCATTGCTACGTCCACCAAATTACTCTAGGGATTTTATATTGTATCTAGCCGCATCGGAATTGACCATTGGGTAAGTATTAGTCCAAGAAGATGAAAAGCTTCAAGAGCATGTTGTCTATTACCTTAGTCATGCGTTGGCTGGTCCTGAACATTGATACTCCCATGTTGAGAAGTTGGCTCTAGCAGTTGTTTATGCTATGCATAGGTTACGTCACTACATTCTACTAAGGATCACTATAGTAGTGGCATATGCTAATCCCTTTCAGTATGTTTTGTCTCGACAAATAATCGAGGGAAAATTCAATAAATGGATAGTCATTCTCCAGGATTTTGACTTGGATTTTCAATCTACCAAATCTTAAAAGTCCTTAGTTTTTGCATAACTTATTGCAGAATTTCCAATGAAAGAGAATGTAGTTGTTGAGGAAGACTCATTCCCAGATGAGTAATCTTTTTTTATTTCAAACTCTAATCCTTGGTATCGAGATATACTTGTATTTCTCTAGTCTTTGAAGTGTCCTGCAACCTTCTTGAGGGAAGAGTGGCGCAAACAGCACGTAGATGCGGAAAACTACCTTATCATCGAGGATACTTTGTACCGTAGAGGGGTATATTTTGTTTTGCATCGATGCCTCACCCACAAAGAGACTGAGAGTGTCCTAAATGATTCCCATAGTAGAGCATGTGAGGGTCATTTATTTGGGTTAGCAATGGCCCAAAATATTTTGCATGGTGGTTATTTCTGGTTCACAATCTTTAAAGATTGTGTGGAGGCTATGAAGCGTTGTCATCCATGTCAGCTCTACACCAGGGAAATGCGGTCTTATCCTAATCCTTTGTTTCTTGTCATCACAGTGGGCCCCTTCACTAAGTGGGGGGTATATTATGTGATGTGCAACCCAGTTTTAGCCGCGAGGGCAAAAATATGTTATTGTCGTTGTTGATTACTTCACTAAGTTGGCAGAGTCAATGCCTATCTTCAGGGCTAACAGTGAAATTGCAGCTTTTTTTGTATTCAACCAAATTATCACTCGCTTTGGAATTCAAAGGAGATTGTCATTGACCATGGTAGTCATTTCTAGAATAGCATGATGACCGAATTGGCTACTATGCTAGGGTTTAAGCAAGACCACTCGCCTTCCTTCTACCCACAAGTGAATGATCAAGTCAAGGAAGTCAATAAGACCTTGAAGACCATTCTTAAGTGTACTATCAATGCAGCCCAGTCAAATTGGAATATTATGTTATACCAATGTTAAATTGCCACGGGGTTTTCACCTTTCCAACTTGTTCATGGGGTGGAAGTAGTAACTCCAGTTGAGTGTGAAATTCCATCACTTAAAATTTCCATTCATGTAATTCCATACACAAATGAACTAGAAGAAAGTTTGCTACAATTTCCAGAACATCTAGATGAGAAATGTAGATATGTGTTAACGGAAAACGAGGCTCATGAAAATAGGGTTAAAAACCAGTATGATAAATCGGTCAAGCCTAGAATTTTTTCTGAAGGGGAGCTTGTCTTGCTCTGGGATCAGGACAAACAACCCCTGTGGGTAGGAAAGTTCAAGTCCATGTGGTTAGGACCCTACATCATGTCGAAGGTATTAAAAAAGGGGCATATGAGTTATATGACTTTGATGGAAACAAGCTACCTGAGCCTAGAAATGGGCTTTACCTGAAGAAGTACTATGCCTATGCTTAGTGATTTTTCTTGTATTTTTCTTGTATGTAATTTTATGTACAACAGTTAGCTGGTTATTGTTCTTATATCGTTTAGTGATTGTTATAGATGTCAGCTGAGTGGTTTGTAGGTTTTGCGGATGGTGCTAGTCGTCAAACTTATAACCTGGCTTCAGCTGCATGGGTCATTTATTCACCCTCATGATAGCTAGTTGCCTATGGAGGCGCTTGTCTAGGTCCTGCTACCAATAATGTGGAGGAATACAGGGCTATTATTGGGTTACTATGGGATTCCTTGTCACGTGGTATTACCCAGTTGGAATTCAGACTTGACTCTCAACTGGTATTTTCCCAACTCAATGGAGCTTATCAAGTGTGAAACCCTACCTTGTTATGTTATTTTTTGTAGGTTAGATTACTTGAAATAAATTTTGATTACATTTCATTTAATCACATTCCATGTAATGAAAATACATTAACTGATGCATATGCGAACTATATTCTAGATTGGTACTTAACACACATTCTGTAAAATATACACAATGGATGCATTTAGAACACATGTAAATAACCAGGTAATATATATTTATATGTAAAAAAATTTCTATAGAGAGGTCGAGTTTTGATCCTAAGATCCAGTCACAACTGTGAAAATATACAAAATATACAAAAATGTGGATCGTAATCCATAAAATGCCTAAGATCTAAGCCCGATCTCCTGCATCACCCACATCACCAGCATCATCATCATCAGCTCCTTCAGCTGCAGCAGCCTCTTTGGCTTCTATATAAACTAATACGACCTTGGATACTCTCCTCATGAGGAGTATCTAGATGGGTGGAATCCCTACAAGTTTTTTTTGCATGATAGCAGGAATCTGCTCAATCTGTATGGTTGGGACTCTTTGGGTCATCCTGGCCAGCTACCCCTCGAGCACCCTCATCAAACCCTGGTCTCCACCTGGTATAGGGCGTACATACATTCAGGGATTCCCATCAGGGCAGATAGGTACAACATCTGCATCTTAAACATTAAAATGGATTAAAAAGTCTTTTACATATGTATATAATTTTATGACAAAATTCATAAAAATTTAAAAAACATAAAAAGAAAAATACCTATCTCTCCCCACATTCCTCCGAGAGGGAGGAAGAGATCATTGTCTCTTGGAAAGTCTAAAATTGTATAAGGAAAATGCTCAAGTGCGGGTAACTACCATCCCCACCAAACATATAATTCATCATCGTAGACACCCTGGATAGATCCTCCACCTCCTTGGAGAAGGAAGACTTCTCCCCACCTTATCAACCTAGGTTGGCGAGGAGAGAAATCTAGAAGTGGTACCACAGGGCTGATGGAAGGCACTCTCTCAAAGAAGAATGACACTATTATGCTCGAATAAACAAATTTCTTGCAGTGTCCTCTCTTGCAGTCAAAGAGTTGTTTCTTCATGATTGGGATAATTCTTGAGCACCAATCAAAGACTGTCCCATGTACACACTCCACTGCCACCTTCATTTGTGTCCGAGTGGCAAGATGTAATGATGAGGATCCTTCAACCCATACTATAGTACTTACTACTACCTGAAGTGGGAAGTTAGAAATATGAACTATTTGTATGCATGATCCCTTTTTCTGAATCCCAGGCATGCAGTAGGTGTCCACATAATCTTGGACACTCATGGGGTCACCGCCCCTGCTAGTACCTTTGAGGTTGACAGGAATTCCCTGTCATGACAACCCTATGATGAATTATATTTCTTCTAAGGCTATCTCCAAGATCTCACCCTGAAGATCGAAAGCACCTAGGTCATGGTCCCAATAGCTAATCAAATGTTCAATCAAGTGGATACTGGCCCGCATTGGAGATGTAGAAAAGAAATTTAGTAACTCGCATTGTCGTAATGCATGTACAGTGGGGGCATTGCGGAGGGCTTCGTGGTCCATGTTTGTAACACCCCGGTTTTGACAAAATTTGCATTAAATGTATATGATGTATATATTGTAATTAATCATGGTGTGGAGCTATAGGAAAAACCCACCATCGATTTAGCATTTTCTGCTCGGCGATTAAAATCGATGTCGATGGTATGTTGTGCTAGCCAGGCACACTATAATTTGGACATCATGTAAATATGAATTTTAATTAAAATACCCACAACTAGATATGTTAATACAACCATAATGAAAAGGGGTATGATTTACTAAGGATAAGGGAGGGGGATTGTAACCTTTGAGGCATGGGGAAAATTCAAATGTCAACAAAAGAACCCAAGAGAGTGGGAAACTACTTTCCTTGTCTTATCCACCAACCGAATTAATTCCCCAGAAGTTGGTTGGGTAGTTATTTCCCTTGGGGAACGAATGCATGGGAATCCTTCATCTCTGGCAGGACTGTTAGTCCTTTGACCACACGCATGCAGAAAGAGGAAGATCGCATTTAGCTCCTCATGTGGGTAGAGAACCCCATTCTACACTCACGTAGACAGGGATTTTTTCCTGAGGTAGTCACGTTCTATTTTTCCCTTCATGATTTGGCTTGGTGTGTGTTTTTCCTTCACATTGGGGTCATTCTCATCATTTTACACATGCTGGGAAATTGTTGTTTTCTTCTCCATGAATTTTGGGTTCTGTGAGTTGTTTTGGCCATGTTAGGGCCATAAACGAATCTAGAAGTCAACTATCACAGTCTGAGCTGTGTAATTCCATTTCTCTACCTGATTCGGCCTTTGTGGTGTTCTCCTTTCAATCCCAGAGTTGTTATTTGTTGTGTGTATACCGTTGTTTTTCTTTGGACTATTTTGGAGTGGAAATGGGGTATGATCTTGCTTGACAAACCTAGTGTGTGCAGGATCCTCACAAACAGAGCTAGAGGGATGAATTTCTTCTCTACTTGCCCCTGAATAGCACTGGAAGGGAAGGCATGGCCTGAGGGACTACATAGAAGAGAAGGGGATTCTTCCTTGTGTTGGGTGTGTGTAGATGTCTTAGAAGTCAAGCTAGTTCTAGTGCAAGTGTCCATAGCTCTTGGATTGAGCTCACTAGCTTAGCAGTCAACCTTTCCAACTCTGGTATAGCCTGATAAACCCAACTGTGTTCGATTGGCTGAATTTTTGATAAACCTTGCCTATGTGTGAGCCTGCTAGTGTTCCCTTATCCCTTGTGGGAATCATTCCCAACTCAGGGTTGGCAGTGTTGCTGAGAGATTGATGAGTGCACTGGCCTATGGTTGGGTGGAACGTTGCAGCAACATAGCTGGTTGCGAGACGAGCTTCTTCGTAATATAAGTTTCTCTGTGTTGATCTCTACTCATATATTTATTTATTAATTATTATGAACATGTTGAATGTATTGGATGAATGTTAATTCTTGCGTTATATAATTGCATTATTATAATTTTGTGTATGTTTTATTTTCCATGCATTTTATTATGATGTTATTAGTGGCTAGATTGTCTGGGTTAGTTACTGTCAGTCCTGTCCTCTTCACCGATTAGAAGGTTGGGGATGTGACAGCATGGTATCAAAGCAGGGTTGTAGCATTGGGAAACAATGGGCCAAGCTGAGAAGCTGATAGAGGAGAAAAATCACCTATGAGTTCGACAGTAGGAAAAGATGCAGACAGAAGAAAAAAATTTGAAACTTTTCCCAAGTGTGAAAAACCCTCTTGGTGGTTGAGAAAGCCCAAGACGAGCCGTTGTAGTGGCTAGGGTGGCTGATGGAGAGCTACAATGACGGCTATGCTTCTCTCTTTTTTCGACGTAGTGAACAAGTTTTAAGGAATGGGCCACTGTAGTGTCTAGGTCTCCCAAAGGGAGCCGACACATCGGGCATAAATTGATATTCGAGCCGTGACAATGGAGACTTTGGAGGATTCCTTCCGCAGCGGTGGGTGTAAGTTAGAGATCATGGCATAGCAGTGGTGGGTGGAAAATGGATAAGGAACCACAATGCATGTTAGAATAATCAACCCATAGTTATATACCTTAGACATTAATTAATCCAATTTTTGTCTTATTTGCCTAGTTTCCATATTCCACCTTATGCAAGTTGTCCTCCACACATCCAAAGTGGTCAAACTTGCTAAATTTGAGTCATGAAGCACTTGGGAAACCACTTGGAATCAAATCTGCTTTATTCTTGGCCTTCCTAGCGAATGTCTATTTTTTCTACTTTATTGCCTGCTTTTTCTGAGTTTTAAGGCAATTGGGAAAGTTTGACTAGGTGAAGTTAACTTGTTTTTTGTCCTCATCATCCTCCACTCTTTGCTCCTATGAAAATAATGTATGAGTTGTCCTTCCATCATCTATTATCTTTCCTAATTGATTTTGCCAATTCGTGAGCTCCTAGACAGATTTGGAAATTGCTTTATGCACCTATGGGGGATTTGCTTAGATTTAGTAAGCCTGCTTTTGACCGAATTCGAATGGCATCCTTATGCATTCAAATATCTCATGTAATTATTTATTGTGGCAGCCTATGACTTCACAGGGTTGGATATTCTACACTTATTCAATATAGATTAGTGTTCTGCTCCATATTCAGTCTCCTTTGTGTGTAATTTGCATGTGTAACTAGCAATTTTTGTGAGTGTAATTGTTCTAACACATGGGTTCAATTTCCACATGGTATCAGATCCTTTGTAGATCTATTTATCTCCTTCCAATTTTTATTTCAGGTTTGACATCATTGACTGGGAGCATTCTGCTGACTGAAGGGACAATTTTTGAGCTATGGATCAATCTCAGAAGATCATCTTGACTCCATTTAACTTCTTTGAATGGAAAGAAAAGATGGAGATACTGTTGAGAGAGAAAGGCCTCTACAGATTTACTATGGAAATAGAAGTAGAGTCCAATGCAGCTGCAGCGAAAATTAAATGGCACAACAGGAGGGATGAGGCCTATGGTCTCCTGTGTCTGAGGATATCCAGAGACATCCTTCTCCATCTTGATGGATTAACATCACCGAATGAAGTATGGGAGAAGCTTGTTGATATTTTTGGTAATATAGATGAGATGAGGGGACATCAAATTGAAAATGAATTGATCTCCCTAAGTCCCAATAGCTTTGAATCCCTGCAACTCTATTTTTCCAAGTTCAAAGCACTTGTTTTGCAGCTAAAACAATGTGGGATTGAAAAGAAGGATAAGCAACTGGTTTTGGCCATACTCTCAAAGCTTGGCCCTGACTATTCAGTGTTTGTATCGACCTTCTATGCCAAGAAGTTGACAGCTTGAGCCTGTAAAATGCCTAGCCTTGTAGATTTCATGGAATCTCTCACACAAGAACAAGATAAACTAGTGATGATGGGCACCATCAAACCTTTGAAAGACCAAGCTCTGGTTGCTGGATATTCGAGGGTGGATTCAAAAGGCAAGAAGAAAGCTAAGAAGCCACCTGAGTAAAAGAGAGACAAGAACAAGTCTCTAGAGGAGCCCCAAAGCTCCAAGAAGAACCCCCAGAAGAAGAAGAACAAAGGAGAAATGAGCAAGTGTGCATACTGCAATAATGGAAATTATCCTGAAAGCTCCTGCATGAAGAAGCAAATTGACATGCTGACCCAACTCCTGGAGAAGAATGGCATCTCCCTTCCTGACAGCTCAAAGAAGAGAGAAGGAGGATCAAATTTATAAGACAGAGAGAGAGTTCATGCATTGGTTGCTCGCACATCAAGCTCACCTAGTTTCATCATTGATTCTGGAGCTTCAAGACATATGGTTTCAACCAAGGAGGCATTCACCTCACTTGACATGTCGAAAGGTCCACCAATAGTACTGGGAGATGACTCTCTCACTGAAAGTTTGGGCAAAGGGAGGATTGATCTTGACCATGGTAAGTTCAGAAATGTATTGTATGTTCCAGGTCTTGCCCCTAACCTCTTATTAGTGTATCAGATGACCCAAACAGGGTCTCCAAAGAAGGTCATATTCTCCCCTGATGAAGTTGAGATCACAGAGATCTCAAGTGGTAAAGTCATTGCAAAAGGAGTTGCAAATCACACTTCGAAGGTATACATGTTCTCATACTTCCTACCCTACTCAAACCCCTCTGCTCTTCTGATTCATTCTAATGAAGCAAGCAAGCTTTGGAATAAAATATTTGGCCACCTCAATTACAAGTATCTTTCTAATCTTAGTGAAAAAGAAATGGTCATAGGGTAAGTTTTCCAAAGGAGTCTGTCAAGGTTGCATCTTAGGAAAACACCCAGAGCATAAATTTGAGAAAGCTAGTCATGAGAGAACCTCTGCACCTATTGAATTGATCCACAGTGATGTTGCTGGCCCATTTCCTCATATTTCAATGAGTCAAAACAAATATGCATTGACATTCATAGATGAATTTTCCAGGTATTCCTAGGTTTACTTCCTGAAACACAAGTCTCAAGTTTTTGGCCTCTTCGAAGTCTTTAAGGCTTTGGTTGAAAACCAGTCTGGGAGGAAACTCAAGGTCCTCAGATCTGACAATGGAGGTGAGTATGTCAAGTCTGAATTCATTAAATATTGTTCTGATGTAGGTATTCAAATGCAGCATTCTATCCCTTACACACCACAACAGAATGGTGTTGCTGAGAGGAAGAACAGATCACTGAAAGAGATGGCAACATGCATGATGGAGGCTAAGACTTTGCCACCAAAGTTTTGGGCCGAAGCTATAAACTGTGCAGCCTATATCTAGAATAGGGTGACTCATAAACAGCTTGATGGTATGACTCCTTTCGAAGCATGGAGTGGGCACAAGCCAGATGTGACCCATTTCAGGATTTTTGGCTCAAGACTTGGGATAGAATTCCAACAGAAAAGAGGAAGGCTTTGCAGCCCCAAATCCAAGAGTGTCTATTTGTTGGGTACTCTAAAGATTCAAAAGGGTACAATATAATCAATTTGAGCACAAACAAATCCTTCATTGAAAGGTGTGTTCAGTTCCAAGAAGAGCCCCTAGCAGCAATGGAAGTTGGAGAATCCTCTTCACCACCAGAACCTTTGAATGTAAGTGAAGAGATAGTTGAACTTACTGATTCTGATATGTCTGATAATGATGATTTAATTGCAGATCCTAACAGTCCTACAAGACCAAAATGGGCAGCAAATACCATTCATGCAGCTAGAGAACTAGTTGGAAATCCTAATGATCCTAAGAGGACTAGATCTCAGTTTGAGAGTGCTCTGTGCATGAAAGATCCTATGTTTGCAGAGAAATTCTATCTGATGGTTGAATCAGACCCACAAACATATGAAGATGCAGAAAATGATCCAAGATGGAAAACAACCATGAAAGAAGAGTTCAGCTCACTCCAGAAGAACAACACTTGGGAGCTGGTTGATCTTCCCCCAGGGAGGAAGCTAGTTCAATGTAAGTGGGTTTACAAAACCAAATTTTCTGCTGATGGTTCACATTTGAAATACAAGGCCAGATTGGTAGCCAAGGGATACTCATAGGTATGTGGCATAGACTACAATGATACCTTTGCACCAGTGGCAAATATGGACTCCATCAGGCTAGCCTTAGCCATTGCAGCTTCGAAGTAGTGGGAGGTACATCACATGGATATGAAGTGTGATTTCCTGAATGGAGATCTCACTGAAGAGATTTACATGCAAAAGCCTCAAGGATTTTCTACTAATCCATCTCTTGTGTGTAGGCTAAGGAAGTCATTATATGGGTTTAAGCAATCCCCCAGGGCTTGGTATGCCAAGATTGATAGCTTTTTGCTGTCACTGAATTTTGTTCGATGCAAGTCAGATCCAAATGTCTATTTGAAGTTGATTCATGGTTCATTAATGATCATTTTTTTGTATGTTGATGACCTTCTCATTACAGGAAGCCCAAAGGATGAAATTGCCTCCTTGAAGGATGCAATGAACCATGCCTTCTCAATGACTAATTTGGGCTTATTGAGCCAATTCTTGGGGCTCGAGATTGCTCAAACAAAAGATGGAATCAAAGTGCATCAGTACAAGTATGCCTTGGATTTTCTGAACAAATTCAACATGAAGGATTGCAAGCCAAGCAAGACTCCCTTCCTTTCAGGAGTTAAGCTTGAAGAAGCTAATTCTTCACCTATGGTAAACAATACAATGTATAGGCAATTGATTGGATGTTTGTTGTATCTTACACATACTCGACCTGATATTTCTTATGCAGTAAGTGTGGCTTCAAGATACATGGATCGGCCTCATGAGATCCATTAGAGAGCAGCTAAGAGGATCCTTAACTTTGTTCAGGGAACAAGGACTCATGGGATCTTCTACAAAGCTAAATCTGATCTTGATTTGACTGGGTTTACTGACAGTGATTGGGCAGGTGACAAAACAGATTGAAAGTCAACATCAGGATATGTGTTCATGCTTACTGAAGGATCAATCAGCTGGTTAAGCAAGAAACAGAGTGCCATTGCACTCTCATCTACAAAAGCAGAGTACAGAGGAGTTGTAAATGCAACAACTCAATGTTTATGGTTGCAAGGGTTACTTGGTGAGTGTGGCTTCGAATCAGAATACTCAACTACTATCTATTGTGATAATCAGAGTACCATTTGAATATGCAATGATCCAGTTCAGAGACAGAGAACCAAACACATTGAGATCCATATGCACTACATCAGACAGCTTGTGCATGATGGCACCATTCACCTACTCTTCTGTTCATCTTCAGAACAAGTAGCAGATATCTTCACCAAAGTTTTTTGTGAGAATACATTCAGCAATCTCAAATCACTGCTGGGGATTGCTGATCATGCTGTGAAGCATGAGTGATGACAATATTTTCAAATTTTGTTTTACTGTCCATGTTTAAGGGAGTATTTTTCCCACTTGGTTTTTGCCTCTTTCCTTGCTTAAATGGACATACAGTATGTAAAGGGTGACTAAGTCTTGTTGCTAGGCCCTATAATTTTCTGATATTTTACTCATAATTCAAGATAAATGGGGGGTGTTAGAATAATCAACCCATAGTTAGCTACCTTACATTAATTAATCCAATTTTTGTCTTATTTGCCTAGTTTCCATATTCCACCTTATGCAAGTTGCCCTCCACACATCCAAAGTGGTCAAAATTGCTAAATTTGAGTCATGGAGCACTTGGGAAACCACTTGAAATCAAATCTACTTTATTCCTGGCCTTCCTAGCGCACGTCTACTTTTTCTGCTTTATTGCCTGTTTTTTCTGAGTTTTAAGGCAATTGGGAAAGTTTGACTAGGTGAAGTTAACTTGTTTTTTGTCCTCATCATCCTCCACTCCTTTCTCCTATGAAAAGCATGTATGAGTTGTCATTCCATCATCTATTATCTTACCTAATTGATTTTTCCAATTCGTGAGCTTCTAGACAGATTTGGAAATTGCTTTATGCACCTATGGGGGATTTGCTTAGATTTAGTAAACCTGCTTTTGACCCAATTCAAATGGCATCCTTATGCATTCGAATATCTCATGTAAGTATTTATTGTGGCAGCCTATGACTTCATAGGGTTGGCTATTCTACACTTATTCAATACAGATTAGTGTTCTGCTCCATATTCAGTCTCCTTTGTGTGTAATTTGCATGTGTAATTGGCAATTTTTGTGAGTGTAATTGTTCTAAAACCTGGGTTCAATTTCCATAACGCAATGATTGGAAAAGTAATATACAGCCGCAACATGGTGGGTGGAATATGAAAAAGGATTTTCAATGGCAATGGATGGAAAAGAAAGAGGAAGCCGGCGAACAATGGCTAGAAGAAGAAAAGGGAGTAGGAGCAACGATAGAAAGAAAGAAAGGATTCAACCGCAGTGGCGGAAAAAATTTGAAATTTGAGATGCAATGACAGCGGGTAGAAGATGAATAATTCTCCACCATAGTGGGAGAAAGATGATGATGAAGTTGGAGGAAGGCCTGCGGCGGATGAAACTTTGAAAATGTTCTGATACAGCGGGTGAAAATTTGGAATGTTTTCACTATGGTGGAAGGTTTCCTATCGGGAGGAAGGCAGAGAGTTTTCCAACACAGTGGCAGCTGAAAAAGAGGAAAGGAGCTGACACAGAGGTGACTGGAAATGGAAGACGGAGCCGACATGTCAGAAAATTTTGGTGAATTCCACCAATGTATGTCGTCTGGGTTGAGCCGATAGTTCGGAAAGCTTTGGAAAACTGCTCCATAACAGAGTTTTGACAGGGATTTTTGCAGGCTTTTCAGTGAGATTTTTAGGCTAGAAAGATGGAAAAATGGTAGTAGGTTTGGGCAAGCCCCCTTGACCCTCTTCATCCCCTTCAAACAGTGGTTGTTGTGAAAGAAAAGTCTATTTTTGAGAAAGTTGTCAATATGAGATTTTTCCAGATGAAGATAAGTAATTATGAATTGATGTGAATGTTATGCAACTAACAAATTATTTTTATTAACACATTTTGGAAAATTATAGTCACCTTCAAAGAGAAGCATTCCACATAGTGCAAATTGAAAATTTTGGGTTGTAGTTCCGCCCTGAGAACCTACGACATGTATGATGATGCACAAAACCCCAATGAATACGAGGAAGATGCTATGGGGGGGAAAGTTTGAGTTGGAAATGCTGAGACAGAATCTAATGGGAGAAGATTTCAAGATACTCCCTCAAATTTTACAGCCATTGTGAGAATCCTAAGGGTGGAGATGCAAAGTTACAGAGCATATAATGAAAGATTGGTTAAAGCTCAGGAGGAGTAGAATCAGCTGAATGTAGCCATGCTACAAAGTTTGACAAACATCCATAGGTGGATGAACTCTAGGGACTAGACAGTAAGACCAGAAGGTAGTAAGAGTGGCACTAGAAGAAGGAAAAGATCTCTTAGAGAGGGACTCAAGCTCTTCATCTCACGGGAATGAGAGGAAGAGGCATTACAAGAACCATTCACGTGATGAATTTAAGAAGGCAAGGCCTCCTACCTTTAATGGTGAGGTAAAGAATGGACTAGAAGCTGAAGCTTGGCTTCTTGGGATGAAGAAATATTTCCAAGTCCAAGACTATTCAGGAAATATGCAGGCTGGGGTAGCCATTTTCAATTTGACCGGAAGAGCATCCATATGGTTGGAGCACTTCAGGAAAGTGAAAAAGATTAACTAAAGGAACATTGTGTGGAAGCAGTTCTAGAAGTATTTTAAGCAAAAGTACCTCTCCCACAGGTACTATGATGACAAGATTAAATAATTCCATGAGTTGAGGTTGGGACAACAGACTATGGAAGAGTATGCAAACAAGTTCCTAGAACTTTTGAGGTATGTCAGGTACATCAAAGATGAAAAACTGAAGATCCATCATTTCCTGAGTGGATTTCCTCAGTATTACAAAGACAAAATTGTGTTTTATGAACCTAGAACTCTTGAAGAAGCAATAAGTAAGGATAAGTATTGCTATGAGAAAAGAAAAGGAAAACCTGAATATCATAAGACATCGAAGAACAAAAAGAATGAGAGTCTGACCAAGGGAAGAAAGGTTTCAAAACTTCTAAATTCAGGAATCAGCAGAAGCAGCCAACCAAAGTGGTGGGAGAAAATCGCAGAGAACCACAACAAAACAAAGGACCACTTCAATGTTGGAAATGTGGAGGACCCTGTTACCACCTAAGTTGTACTTAGTGGTTTTTTTATCAAGTGAGCCTGGTGAACTGGACAAGGATAACTTGTTCGAACTTCAGAGAGCCTTCAGTCTTGCTTCTTGGAAGCTTTGTTGTACTATATCACATGTTCATACCCCATGGGGGAATTGTAATAAATGTTCTAGCATGATAGTGTCTGTAAAAGACTTGGTCTCTTAGACTTTATTTGTCAATCTGAAAAACCCAGGGTGTTTTTTCCCTTGGTTATTATTGGTTGTTGAATAAACAACTGATAATTTCTGAGTTTTTCACTCCATACCTCCAAAGTTGGGGTGGTTGGCTTGGCATTTAGGCCTATTGAGGTTATTAGAGTCTATGTGTCAATGTATAAACATGCTAGACATCATGGTCGAGTCATATGAACATGTCTAAGTCCCCCTAGGTTTTTTCAATTTTTCAATTTTTTAATTTTTTCAGTGTTTTTTATTAAAATTTAATTTTTCCAAAATTTAGGCTATTATTTAATAGTTTAATTGGAAAAATTGATTTTGTAATAAAAGTGGGCCAAATAATCAGTTTCAGTCATGTACGTGCTCATTTTCAAGCTAAGAGCACCATGTAAACCCATGGACCCACTATTTCCTAGTTTTGAGTGATTTTCCATCGCTCAGGTCAGAAAGCCCCAAAAATCAATTATTGATTATTTTAATTAATAAATTGATGAATAATGGAGAAAATCCAAAATCATAAATCAGTGGATTCTCATCCGATTTGATTGAAATCAGTTAGATCTGAAGCAGATTGACTGGATCTGACAAATCCTTGACTGAAGGAGGTGATCAAATCAGATCCAGAGTTGATCTTCAGCATCCTTTACGGGGAATTTTTCGCTCCCTCTCTCCTCAACACGTTTTGGCTCATCTGGATGAGTTTTGGTGGATGCTTTAGTCAACGGGTTGAGGTGTCAGTCAGATCAGCTCTCCGATTGACAATTGCACTCAGTGAGACTCAGATCTGGCTCAGTTAGACATAGATCAGGCATTGATGGACTCTCCATTAGCATATTTGGTCTATCTCCTTGGGATTTGATCCCCCCTGGGCTGGATCTCCTTGTTTTTGTATATATCCAAGCATAAGCCTCCTCTTCCAGGAGTTAGAAATGGGATTGAGGTGCTGCTGCTATTGTACTGTTGTAATTCTTCATTTGAAATAAAGAAAAGCTTTGGAGGCTAGACGGTGTTGTGCCATTACATGTGTGGATGATTATTGCCATTATTTTACTGAGGTAACCTGTATTTGTATTCATTTTTTGCTAATTGCTTGTAGATCCGTTGTTAAGATTGATAATAGGATTATTATAATCTTGATAGGAAAGGTGCTCTTCAATAATTTTATTGACCATCTCCTTCCTTTGATGCATGTTTATAGATCTAGATTCAACATGTCCTATAAGCTTATATGCATGTTATTTTGAATCTCTGTGTATGTACTAATCGGATCTCACAAGTTTCTTGGCAAGTTCTTTGATTTCAGCTGAGCTACAGGTTCCTACATTGAAGAGGATGTTGATCTAGTTTTATTCTTCACTCTCTTCAAAACCTTCCAAAGGCATAGTCCCTCGACATTCCACCTAAAAGCTCCACTGTGGATCTTCAAGGAAACCAGCATTTCTCTCCTCCTCTTCCTCCCTCAAAATCAACATTTTTACCCAGTTACTTCGTTAATAGCTTTGATTTTGCTTATATATATCATATTAAAATTAATTCCAATATAGATCTATCTTATCAAAGCCCATAGTCTAGATCTTGCAGTTAAAAATTTTCATAAGCATTCTAGATCTAGCTTTAGGGAAATCGTCCTT
Organism: Pseudotsuga menziesii; assembly: GCA_001517045.1. NCBI lineage: Eukaryota > Viridiplantae > Streptophyta > Pinopsida > Pinales > Pinaceae > Pseudotsuga > Pseudotsuga menziesii. The sequence goes on along the minus strand of LPNX010957952.1, from coordinate 3,385 downwards.
TTTGCATGGAAATTTAAAGAAAACTTGTAGCTTGCATGCATTAGATTTTTATTTTCTGTTATAAAAGATAAATCCAGAAATTAGTGCATATTTCATTGGCTGCACAAACAGCAAGCCAAGATCTCAAGGAAATCTTGCTTTCCTTGGTTCCTTTTTCACTTGTTTAGCTAGTTTTAACTTCATCTTTTCTGAGTTAAGGTAGGCTGATCCAAAGGTACTCTTAAAGTGATTTTGGGCATATGTTATTCTAACATGCTTTCTGGTTTTTAGTAGGTGTAATAGAAAATAAAGGAAGCTTCTGTTCGGAAGTGTCCTCAGGAGCGTTCAAATCCCCCCAGGGGTCTCCCATTTGACTAAAACCTTTTATTTTCGCACCTTGTAATCTCTTGATTTCAATCCATATAAGTATCAAGAGGAATTATATCAGTTCTTTAATATTGTAACCACTGTTAATAAAATTATTTTTTGAATAGGCTCTTTCGAGCCCATTCCCCACCCCCCCTGGGGGGAATTTGCGTCGATGTCCTTTTTGTTGCTTTTTACTCATTTCTTTTCAAAATAGCATTGATATAATATATAGGGTAGTATAATTTATTTTATTATTAATTTCATATTCCATACTTTATATTTCAAAGTAATCTTAATACTTACCCCACGATTTCCCGATTGACCCGAAAGGGGAAAGAGATTCGTGGTAGGACTAATTAGAAAACTAGAATTGTGTATCTGTTTTCTTTTGATCATTTGTTTTTCAGATATTATAAAATTAACCCCTCCTCGATTCCCCAATTGAGATCCACTTGGATCGAAAGAGGTTCCTGGAGGGTTTTCTTTTAAATAAGAACACTCGGTTTAAAACTTACTAAAATTGACAAGACTCCAGTGTGTATGCTCTGCACTTGGCTACGATTCGTCCAATCAGTCAAGCTGTATCAAAAGCACTTGAGTGACTAGTATAATTAGGACTCACTCTCCCAAATTAACAAACCAACAAGTGAAAATCCAACACCTAGATCGAACCATCACGGTGGCAAAATACCCAAAGGAAGCGAAAACTTCTGAAAAGTGACCTCGGGGCACCGATCTCTGTCACACCCTAATGGGTGCGTTATGAAAAATATCCCCAGAGACTCCATTTCATCCCACATATTCCTTACGGGTAGCCGTGAAGGTTTAGTTTTGGACATACTCCAAGTACTCTAGGGTATATCTGGAGTCCCCCCTTTGCCTAATTTTAATCAACTCACACTTCAATTTTAACTTAAAACATACCAAGAGGAAATCGCAAAACACTCACTCCAAGCACGTGCAAGTACATTGTTTCTATTTTTTGACTCCATTCTAAAGCACTGGATATTTTCTTGTTTTATATATATATTGTGTCTCAACATTGTGCTTTCGTGTGTTCATATTTTGTATCTTGCCATCTTTGATCATCTATAGTTAAATTGCAAACTCCTAAGTAACTCAATCAGTTTAACATCACAACACTAAGTAATTATCCTTAGTAACTTAATACGGTCTACCCCCCTTGGCTCCGTTAGGAGTTGAGCCTAAACGAAGGAGTCAAGAACAAGGTGACAGCCTTGACTCGAGATTTGCCCCCAAGGACACATCGAGTGGCTTGAATATTTCTACCACGTGACCCAGGTGTGTGAAAGGTGGCAACACTTTTTGGCGCCGTGGCTAGGGATAAATATTTTTATTCCTGAGTACGACTTGGCTTAACTTTTTTCTAAACAATTAAAAAGTTAAAAAATTTTGAGTGATCTAGTCTTTAAAAAACATAAAAATTAAAACTCGATCCATCTGGCGACTCCATTGTCTAACATCCCTTCAAGAATTTCTACCCGAAGAAACCGCCTACAATTATTCAATCCTCTCCCTGATCTCGAAAGGTTTATTAGGGAAAGATTGAATAGGCAGACTTCTCATAGAAACCTTGAATATTTAGGAGACTAATCCCTCTCAGATATCCATCACATATTTGTAGAGAGTCATGTTCACCAATCTCAAGAAATGACGGAATTATTCAAACCCCTTGACTTTTCTCAGATAGCAGGTGCTCCCCATGCCATTCCAAAATATGCTATCAAGAAGCTCCCCATATTTCAGGGCAATAATTCCATCACTTCCAAGTCTCACCTTCGAAAGTTTGAAAAGCACCTGGTCAGTTATTGCAATGATGCTGCCCATGACCATGACGATGTCAAAATGATGCTCTTTGCCTTATCCTTGGAAGATGATGCTGAAGAATGGTACTTCGACCTAGATGAGGATTCATATAAAACTCTTAGTGAATTCCTAGAGGGTTTTAAGAAGAAATGGGGGGAAAAGAAAGAACCAAGACATCTTCTTGCTGCCCTCCATAACATAAAGAAGATGGAGAATGAAACCATTAATGAATTTAATACTAAGTTCAGGCGTGTGGTTGCGGATCTCCCTAGAGAAATCAAGCCAAGGGATGCCTCCATCCTCATATCTTACATCAAAGCTTTCACCGGTGATTTGAGGTACCAGTTAAGGGACAAAGAGCCGACCGATCTAAAAACTGCTCAGGAATTGGCCGAGAAAATAGAAAAGAATATGGAGTCTTCAGGCAAATCCAACATTCCAGGTTACACTAGGAGAAACACTTCATACAACGAAGAAAAGGGAAAATCCTTTGAATCAGAAGAAAAGGGAGCCTCTAAAGATCCCATGGAAAAGGTAACAGACATGATAAAAGACTTACTTACTAGTCAAAACCAACTTATGGCAGATCAGTCTGCACAATGGAATCTTATGCACAATAGAATAATCACAATGGAAAGAAATAATGGACCTACGAACTTTCAGCCTAGGTAGAATCAGATGTATCAAAAGAAGTTTCCTCAACAAGAGCCTAGGATTCCAAACTAGTTAGACTCAGCTAACATGGTAGAAGAAGTAATTCCATGGTGTAGACCTTGTGAACAATTCCACCAAGAAAGCACTTGTTATGTTGCAAATCAAGTCATGGAACATGGACTTCCCGAGGTCAGTAATTAGGAAACAAATGCAAGCGAGCCTGATCATATATACATGGTAGGCCAGGCCTACCCTTTGTCACCATCTAAACAGTACAATATTGAGGATGAAACCATTGCAAAATCTTATAGTGAAACTTATGATGAAAACTGTAATATACATGATGGGACTCCTATGTGTTCTCCATATAATGATGACAGTCTGGAAGGTTTACTACCTTGTGGCCTTTTCTCTGAAGAAGATGAGTATGAAAATGATGACAAGTATAGCTTGGAGCATGATCATTAGAGGAATTTTGGGGTCTAAAATGGGCCTCCTAAGGAAAATAATAAAATAATAGTTAAAATAATAAAATAATATTGATTAATTTTGGAGG
>LPNX010957917.1:0-14834 GCA_001517045.1 Pseudotsuga menziesii | reverse complement strand
CTGATCATATGTTTGGATGCATATTGGATAGACAAGCATGCACGCCAACTTTCGCGACGTTTCAAGCTATTTTGACCCCCTTTAGGCCCAACCCTGTTGAGAGCGCACGACGGAGTTTCCCTTTCGAGCAGTTTCTTAGAATTTAAATTTGATCATAAATTTGGATGCTAATTTGATGAACAAGCGTGCATGTAAACTTTTGAGACATTCCAAAATATTTTCACCCCCTTTAAGCCCAACCCAAAACTGCACAACGAAGTTTCACGTTTGACTAATTTCTCAAAATTAAAATTTAATCATAGATTTAAATCTGTATTTGTAAAATAAGAGTGCATGCCAACTTTCACGAAGTTGAGAGCTATTTTCTCCAACTTTAAGCCAAACCCTAACAAAATTGCAGGATGCAGTCTCAGCTTTGACCAGATTCTTAGAATTTAAACCTGATCATATGTTTGGATGCATATTGGATAGACAAGCATGCACGCCAACTTTCACAACGTTTCAAACTATTTTGACCCCCTTTAAACCCAACCATGTTGAAACCGCACGATGGAGTTTCCCTTTCGAGCAGTTTCTTAGAATTAAATTTGATCATAAATTTGGATGACAATTTGATCAACAAGCATGCATGCAAACTTTTGAGACATTCCAAAATATTTTCACCCCCTTTAAGCCCAACCTTAGCAAAACCGCACAATGAAGTTTCACGTTTGACTAATTTCTCAAAATGAAAATTTAATCATAGATTTAAATCCGCATTTGGAAAATAAGAGTGCATGCCAACTTTTAGGATGTTGAGAGCTATTTTCGCCATCTTTAACCCAAACCCTAACAAAACTGTATGATGTAGTCTTAGCTTTGACCAGATTCTTAGAATTTAAACCTGATCATATGTTTGGATGCATATTGGATAGACAAGCATGCACGCCAACTTTCACGACGTTTCAAGCTATTTTGACCCCGTTTAGGCGCAACCATGTTGAAATCGCACGAGGGAGTTTCCCTTTCGAGCAATTTCTTAGAATTTAAATTTGATCATAAATTTGGATGCTAATTTGATCAACAAGCGTGCATGCAAACTTTTGAGACATTCCAAAATATTTTCACCCCCTTTAAGCCCAACCTTAGCAAAACTGCACAACGAAGTTTCACGTTTGACTAATTACTCAAAATTAAAATTTAATCATAGATTTAAATCCGCATTTGGAAAATAAGAGTGCATGCCAACTTTCCCGATGTTGAGAGCTATTTTCGCCATCTTTAAGCCAAACCCTAACAAAACTGCATCATGCAGTCTCAGCTTTGACCAGATTCTTAGAATTTAAACCTAATCATATGTTTGGATGCATATTGGATAGACAAGCATGCACGCCAACTTTCGCGACGTTTCAAGCTATTTTGTCCCCCTTTAAGCCCAACCCTGTTGAAACCGCACGACGGAGTTTCCCTTTCGAGCAGTTTCTTAGAAATTAAATTTGATCATAGATTTGGATGCCATTTTGATCAACAAGCATGCATGCAAACTTTTGAGACATTCCAAAATATTTTCACCCCCTTTAAGCCCAACCTTAGCAAAACCGCACAACGAAGTTTCACGTTTGACTAATTTCTCAAAATTAAAATTTAATCATAGATTTAAATCCGCATTTGGAAAATAAGAGTGCATGCCAACTTTCACGATGTTGAGAGCTATTTTCGCCATCTTTAAGCCAAACCCTAACAAAACTGCATCATGCAGTCTCAGCTTTGACCAGATTCTTAGAATTTAAACCTAATCATATGTTTGGATGCATATTGGATAGACAAGCATGCACGCCAACTTTCGCGACGTTTCAAGCTATTTTGTCCCCCTTTAAGCCCAACCCTGTTGAAACCGCACGACGGAGTTTCCCTTTCGAGCAGTTTCTTAGAAATTAAATTTGATCATAGATTTGGATGCCATTTTGATCAACAAGCATGCATGCAAACTTTTGAGACATTCCAAAATATTTTCACCCCCTTTAAGCCCAACCTTAGCAAAACCGCACAACGAAGTTTCACGTTTGACTAATTTCTCAAAATTAAAATTTAATCATAGATTTAAATCCGCATTTGGAAAATAAGAGTGCATGCCAACTTTCACGATGTTGAGAGCTATTTTCGCCATCTTTAAGCCAAACCCTAACAAAACTGCATGATGCAGTGTCAGCTTTGACCAGATTCTTAAAATTTAAATCTGATCATATGTTTGGATGCATATTGGATAGACAAGCATGCACGCCAACTTTCGCGACGTTTCAAGCTATTTTGACCCCCTTTAAGCCCAACCCTGTTGAAACGGCACGACGAACTTTCCCTTTCGAGCAGTTTCTTAGAATTTAAATTTGATCATAAATTTTGATGCCAATTTGATCAACAAGCGTGAGTGCAAAATTTTGAGACATTCCAAAATATTTTCACCCCCTTTATGCCCAACCTTAGCAAAACCGCACAACGAAGTTTCACATTTGACTAATTTCTCAAAATGAAAATTTAATAATAGATTTAAATCCGTATTTGGAAAATAAGAGCATGCCAACTTTCACGATGTTGAGAGCTATTTTCGCCATCTTTAAGCCAAACCCTAACAGAACTGCATGATGCAGTCTCAACTTTGACCAGAGTCTTAGAATTTAAACCTGATCATATGTTTTTATGCATATTGGATAGACAAGCATGCACGCCAATTTTCGCGACGTTTCAAGCTATGTTGACCCCCTTTAAGCCCAACCCTGTTGAAACGGCACGACGGAGTTTTCCTTTCGAGCAGTTTCTTAGAATTTAAATTTGATCTTAAATTTGGATGCCAATTTGATCAACAAGCGTGCATGCAATGTTTTGAGACATTCCAAAATATTTTCACCCGCTTTAAGCCCAACCTTAGCAACACTGCACAACGAAGTTTCACCTTTGACTAATTTCTCAAAATTAAAATTTAATCATAGATTTAAATTCGCATTTGGAAAATAAGAGTGCATGCCAACTTTCACGATGTTGAGAGCTATTTTCGCCATCTTTAAGCCAAACCCTAACAAAACTGCATGATGCAGTCTCAGCTTTGACAAGATTCTTAGAATTTAAACCTGATCATATGTTTGGATGCATATTGTATAGACAAGCATGCACGCCAACTTTCGCGACGTTTCAAGCTATTTTGACCCAATTTAGGCCCAAACCTGTTGAAACTGCACGACGAAGTTTCCCTTTCTAGTAGTTTCATAGAATTTAAATTTGATCATAAATTTGGATGCCAAATTGATCAACAAGCGTGCATGCAAACTTTTGAGACATTCCAAAATATTTTCACGCCCTTTAAGCCCAACCTTAGCAAAACCGCACAACGAAGTTTCACGTTTGACTAATTTCTCAAAATTAAAATTTAATCATAGATTTAAATACACATTTGGAAAATAAGAGTGCATGCCAACTTTCACGATGTTGAGAGCTATTTTCGCCATCTTTAAGCCAAACCCTAACAAAACTGCATGATGCAGTTTCAGCTTTGACCAGATTCTTAGAATTTACATCTGATCATATGTTTGGATGCATATTGGATAGACAAGCATGCACGCCAACTTTCGTGATGTTTCAAACTATTTTGACCCCCTTTAGCCCCAACCTATTGAAACCGCACGACGGAGTTTCCCTTCCGAGCAGTTTCTAAGAATTTAAATTTGATCATAAATTTGGATGCCAATTTGATCAACAAGCGTGCATGCAAACTTTTGAGAGATTCCAAAATATTTTCACCCCCTTTAAGCCCAACGTTAGCAAAACCGCAAAACGAAGTTTCACGTTCGACTAATTTCTCAAAATTAAAATTTAATCATAGATTTAAATCCCCATTTGGAAAATAAGAGTGCATGAAAACTTTCACGATGTTGAGATATATTTTCGCCATCTATAAGCCAAATCCTAACAAAACTGCATGATGCAGTCTCAACTTTGACCAGATTCTTAGAATTTAAACCTGATCATATGTTTGGATGCATATTGGATAGGCAAGCATGCACGACAACTTTCACGACGTTTCAAGCTATTTTGACCCCCTTTAAGCCCAACCCTGTTGAAACCGCAGGACGGAGTTTCCCTTCCGAGCAGTTTCGTAGACTTTAAATTTGATCATAAATTTGGATGCGAATTTGATCAACAAGTGTAAACCGCACAACGAAGTTTCACGTTTGCTAATTTCTCAAAATTAAAATTTAATCATAGATTTAAATCCGCATTTGGAAAATAAGATTGCATGCCAACTTTCACGATGTTGAGAACTATTTTCCCATCTTTAAGCCAAACCCTAACAAAACTGCATCATGCAGTCTCAGCTTTGACCAGATTCTTAGAATTTAAACCTGATCATATGTTTGGATGCATATTGGATAGACAAGCATGCACGCCAACTTTCGTGACGTTTCAAGCTATTTTGGCCCCCTTTAAGCCCAACCCTGTTGAAACCGCACGACGGAGTTTCCCTTTCGAGCAGTTTCTTAGAATTTAAATTTGATCATAAATTTGGATGCCAATTTGATCAACAAGCATGCATGCAACTTTTGAGACATTCCAATATATTTTCACCCCCTTTAAGCCCAACCTTAGCAAAACCGCACAACGAAGTTTCACGTTTGACTAATTTCTCAAAATTAAAATTTAATCATAGATTTAAATCCGCATTTGGAAAATAAGAGTGCATGCCAATTTTCACGATGTTGAGAGCTATTTTCGCCATCTTTAAGCCAAACCCTAAAAAAACTACATAATGCAGTCTCAGCCTTGACCAGATTCTTAGAATTTAAACCTGATCATATGTTTGGATGCATATTGGATAGACAAGCATGCACGCCAAAATTCGTGACGTTTCAAGCTATTTTGACCCCCTTTAAGCCCAACCTTGTTGAAACCACTCGAAGGAGTTTCCCTTTCGAGCAGTTTCTTAGAATTTAAATTTGATCATAAATTTGGATGCCAATTTGATCAACAAGCGTGCATGCAAACTTTTGAGACATTCCAAAATATTTTCATCCCCTTTAAGAAACCGCACAACGAAGTTTCTCGTTTGACTAATTTCTCAAAATTAGAATTTAATCAAAGATTTAAATCCGCATTTGGAAAATAAGAGTGCATGCCAACTTTCACGATGTTGAGAGCTATTTTCGCCATCTTTAAGCCAAACCCTAACAAAACTGCGTGATGCAGTCTCAGCTTTGACCAAATTCTTAGAATTTAAGCCTGATCATATGTTTGGATGCATATTGGATAGACAAGCATGCACGCTAACTTTCGCAACGTTTCAAGCTATTTTGACCCCCTTTAAGCCCAACCCTGTTGAAACTACACGACGGAGTTTCCCTTTCGAGCAGTTTCATAGAATTTAAATTTGATCATAAATTTGGATGCCAGTTTGATCAACAACCGTGCATGCAAACTTTTGAGACATTCCAAAATATTTTCACCCCCTTTAAGCCCAACCTTAGCCAAACCGCACAACGAAGTTTCACGTTTGAATAATTTCTCAAAATTAAAATTTAATCATAGATTTAAATCCGCATTTGGAAAATAAGAGTGCATGCCAACTTTCACGATGTTGAGAGCTATTTTCGCCATCTTTAAGCCAAACACTAACAAAAATGCATGATGCAGTCTCAGCTTTGACCATATTCTTAGAATTTAAGCCTGATCATATGTTTGGATTCATATTGGATGGACAAGCATGCACGCCAACTTTCGCGACGTTTCAAGCTATTTTGACCCCCTTTAAGCCCAACCCTGTTGAAACCGCACGACGGAGTTTCCCTTTCGAGCAGTTTCTTAGAGTTTAAATTTGATCATAAATTTGGGTGCCAATTTGATCAACAAGCGTGGATGCAAACTTTTGAGACATTCCAAAATATTTTCACCCCCTTTAAGCCCAACGTTAACAAAACCGCACAACAAAGTTTCACGTTTGACTAATTTCTCAAAATTAGAATTTAATCATAGATTTAAATCCGCATTTGGAAAATAAGAGTGCATGCCAAGTTTCACGATGTTGAGAGCTATTTTCGCCATCTTTAAGCCAAACCCTAACAAAACTGCATGATACAGTGTCAGCTTTGACCAGATTCTTAGAATTTAAACCTGATCATATGTTTGGATGCATATTGGATAGACAAGCATGCACGCCAACTTTCGCGACATTTCAAGCTATTTTTACCCCCTTTAAGCCCAACCCTGTTGAATCCGCACGACGGATTTTCCCTTCCGAGCAGTTTCTTAGAAATTAAATATTGATCATAAATTTGGATGCCAATTTGATCAACAAGCGTGCATGCAAAATTTTGAGACATTCCATTATATTTTCACCCCCTTTAAGCCCAACCTTAGCAAAACCGCACAACGAAGTTTCACGTTTGACTAATTTCTCAAAATTAAAATTTAATCATAGATTTAAATCCGCATTTGGAAAATAAGAGTGCATGCCAACTTTCACGATGTCGAGAGCTATTTTCGCCATCTTTAAGCCAAACCCTAACAAAACTGCATGATACAGTGTCAGCTTTGACCAGATTCTTAGAATTTAAACCTGATCATATGTTTGGATGCATATTGGATAGACAAGCATGCACGCCAACTTTCGCGACATTTCAAGCTATTTTTACCCCCTTTAAGCCCAACCCTGTTGAATCCGCACGACGGATTTTCCCTTCCGAGCAGTTTCTTAGAAATTAAATATTGATCATAAATTTGGATGCCAATTTGATCAACAAGCGTGCATGCAAAATTTTGAGACATTCCATTATATTTTCACCCCCTTTAAGCCCAACCTTAGCAAAACCGCACAACGAAGTTTCACGTTTGACTAATTTCTCAAAATTAAAATTTAATCATAGATTTAAATCCGCATTTGGAAAATAAGAGTGCATGACAACGTTCACGATGTTGAGAGCTATTTTCGCCATCTTTAAGCCAAACCCTAACAAAACTGCATGATGTAGTCTCAGCTTTGACCAGATTCTTAGAATTTCAACCTGATCATATCTTTGGATGCATATTGGATAGACAAGCATGCACGCCAACTTTCACGACGTTTCAAGCTATTTTGACCCCCTTTAAGCCCAACCCTGTTGAAATCGCACGACGGAGTTTCCCTTTCGAGCAGTTTCTTAGAATTTAAATTTGATCATAAATTTGGGTGCCAATTTGATCAGCAAGCGTGGATGCAAACTTTTGAGACATTCCAAAATATTTTCACCCCCTTCAAGACCAACCTTAGCAAAACCGCACAACGAAGTTTCACGTTTTACTAATTTCTCAAAATTAAAATTTAATCATAGATTTAAATCCGCATTTGAAAAATAAGAGTGCATGCCAACTTTCACAATGTTGAGAGCTATTTTCACCATCTTTAAGCCAAACCCTAACAAAACTGCATGATGCAGTCTCAGATTTGACCAAATTTTTAGAATGTAAACCTGATAGCTATTCTCGCCATCTTTAATCCAAACCCTAACAAAAACGGCATGATGCAATCCTAGCTTTGACCAGATTCTTAGAATTTAAACCTGATCATATGTTTGGATGCATATTGGATAGACAAGCATGCACGCCAGCTTCCGCGACGTTTCAAGCTATTTTGACCCCCTTTAAGCCAAACCCTGTTGAAACCGCACAACAGAGTTTCCCTTTCGAGCAGTTTCTTAGAGTTTAAATTTGATCATAAATTTGGATGCCAATTCGATCAACAAGTGTGCATGCAAACTTTTGAGACATTACAAAATATTTTCATCCCCTTTAAGCCCAACCTTAGCAAAACCGCACAACGAAGTTTCACGTTTGACTAATTTCTCAAAATTAAAATTTAATCATAGATTTAAATCCACATTTGGAAAATAAGAGTGCATGCCAACTTTCACGATGTTGAGAGCTATTTTCTCCATCTTTAAGCCAAACCCTAACAAAACTGCAGGATGCAGTCTCAGCTTTGACCAGATTCTTAGAATTTAAAATTGATCATATGTTTGGATGCATATTGGATAGACAAGCATGCACGCCAACTTTCGTGACGTTTCAATCTATTTTGAACCCCTTTAAGCCCAACCCTTTTGAAACCGCACGATGGAGTTTCCCTTTCGAGCAGTTTCTTAGAATTTAAATTTGATCATAAATTTGGATGCCAATTTGATGAAAAAGCGTGCATGCAAACTTTTGAGACATTCCAAAATATTTTCACCGCCTTTAAGCCCAACCTTAGCAAAACCGCACAACGAAGTTTCATGTTTGACTAATTTCTTAAAATTAAAATTTAATCATAGATTTAAATCCGCATTTGGAAAATAAGAGTGCATGCCAACTTTCACAATGTTGAGAGCTATTTTCGCCATCTTTAAGCCAAACCCTAACAAAACTGCATGATGCAGTCTCAGATTTGACCAAATTTTTAGAATGTAAACCTGATCATATGTTTGGATGCATATTGGATAGACAAGCATGCACACCAACTTTCGCAACGTCTCAAGCTATTTTGACCCCCTTTAAGCCCACCCCCGTTGAAACCGCACGATGGAGTTTCCCTTTTGAGCAGTTTCTTAGAAATTAAATATTGATTATAAATTTGGATGCCAATTTGATGAACAAGCGTGCATGCAAACTTTTGAGACATTCCAAAATATTTTCACCGCCTTTAAGCCCAACCTTAGCAAAACCGCACAACGAAGTTTCTTGTTTGACTAATTTCTTGAAATTAAAATTTAATCATAGATTTAAATCCGCATTTGGAAAATAAGAGTGCATGCCAACTTTCACAATGTTGAGAGCTATTTTCGCCATCTTTAAGCGAAACCCTAACAAAACTGCATGATGCAGTCTCAGATTTGACCAAATTTTTAGAATGTAAACCTGATCATTTTTTTGGATGCATATTGGATAGACAAGCATGCACACCAACTTTCGCAACGTCTCAAGCTATTTTGACCCCCTTTAAGCCCACCCCCGTTGAAACCGCACGATGGAGTTTCCCTTTTGAGCAGTTTCTTAGAAATTAAATATTGATTATAAATTTGGATGCCAATTTGATCAACAAGCGTGCATGCAAACTTTTGAGACATTCCAAAATATTTTCACCCCCTTTAAGCCCAACCTTAGCAAAACCGCACAACGAAGTTTCACGTTTGACTAATTTCTCAAAATTAAAATTTAATCATAGATTTAAATCCGCATTTGGAAAATAAGAGTGCATGCCAACTTTCACGATGTTGAGAGCTATTTTCTCCATCTTTAAGCCAAACCCTAACAAAACTGCATGATGCAGTCTCAGCTTTGACCAGATTCTTAGCATTTAAAATTGATCTTATGTTTGGATGCATATTGGATGGACACGCATGCATGCCAACTTTCGCGACGTTTCAATCTATTTTGACCCCCTTTAAGCCAAACCCTGTTGAAACCGCACGATGGAGTTTCCATTTCGAGCAGTTTCTTAGAATTTAAATTTGATCATAAATTTGGATGCCAATTTGATCAACAAGCATGCATGCAAACTTTTGAGACATTCCAAAATATTTTCACCGCCTTTAAGCCCAACCTTAGCAAAACCGCACAATGAAGTTTCATGTTTGACTAATTTCTCAAAATTAAAATTTAATCATAGATTTAAATCCGCATTTGGAAAATAAGAGTGCATGCCAACTTTCACGATGTTGAGAGCTATTTTCTCCATCTTTAAGCGAAACCCTAACAAATATGCATATGCAGTCTCAGCTTTGACCAAATTCTTAGAATGTAAACCTGATCATATGTTTGGATGCATATTGGATAGACAAGCATTCACGCCAACTTTCGCGACGTCTCAAGCTATTTTGACCCCCTTTAAGCCCACCCCCATTGAAACCGCACGATGGAGTTTCCCTTTTGAGCAGTTTCTTACAATTTTAATTCGATCATAAATTTGGATGCCAATTTGATCAACAAGCGTGCATGCAAACTTTTGAGACATTCCAAAATATTTTCACCCCCTTTAAGCCCAACCGTAGCAAAACAGCACAAAGAAGTTTCACGTTTGACTAATTTCTCAAAATTAAAATTTAATCATAGATTTAAATCCGCATTTGGAAAATAAGTGTGCATGCCAACTTTCACGATGTTGAGAGCTATTTTTGCCATCTTTAAGCCAAACCCTAACAAAACTGCATGATACAGTCTTAGCTTTGACAAGAATCTTAGAATTTAAACCTGATCATATGTTTGGATGCATATTGGATAGACAAGCATGCGCGCCAACTTTCGCGACGTTTCAAGCTATTTTGACCCTCTTTAAGCCCAACGCTGTTCAAACCGCACGACGGAGATTCCCTTTCAAGCAGTTTCTTAGAGTTTAAAATCATTCTTAAATTTGGATGCCAATTTGATCAACAAGCGTACATGCAAAATTTTGAGACATTCCAAAATATTTTCACCCCCTTTAAGTAGAACCTTAGCAAAACCGCACAACGAAGTTTCACGTTTGACTAATTTCTCAAAATTAAAATTTAATCATAGATTTAAATCCGCATTTGTAAAATAAGAGTGCATGCCAACTTTCACGACATTGAGAGCTATTTTCTCCATCTTTAAGCCAAACCCTAACAAAACTGCATGATGCAGTCTCAACTTTGACCAGATTCTTAGAATTTAAACCTGATCATATGTTTGGATGCATATTGGATAGACGAGCATGCATGCGAACTTTCGCGACGTTTCAAACTATTTTGACCCCCTTTAAACCCAACCATGTTGAAACCGTACGACGGAGTTTCCCTTTCGAGCATTTTCTTAGAATTAAATTTGATCATAAATTTGGATGCCAATTTGATCAACAAGCATGCATGCAAACTTTTGTGACATTCCAAAATATTTTCACCGCCTTTAATCCCAACCTTAGCAAAACTGCAAAATGAAGTTTCACGTTTGACTAATTTCTCAAAATTAGAATTTAATCATAGATTTAAATCCGCATTTGTAAAATAAGAGTGCATGCCAACTTTCACGATGTTGAGAGCTATTTTCGCCATCTTTAAGCCAAACCCTAACAAAACTGTATGATGCAGTCTCAGCTTTGACCAGATTCTTAGAATTTAAACCTGATCATATTTTTGGATGCATATTGGATAGACAAGATGCAGGCCAACTTTCACGACGTTTAAAGCTATTTTGACCCCCTTTACGCCCAACCCTGTTGAAATCGCAAGAGGGAGTTTCCCTTTCGAGCAGTTTCATAGAATTTAAATTTGATCATAAATTTGGATGCCAATTTGATCAACAAGCGTGCATGCAAACTTTTGAGACATTCCAAAATATTTTCACCCCCTTTAAGCCGAACGTTAGCAAAATCGCACAACGAAGTTTCACGTTTGACTAATTTCTCAAAATTAAAATTTAATCATAGATTTAAATTCGCATTTGGAAAATAAGAGTGCATGCCAACTTTCACGATGTTGAGAGCTATTTTCGCCATCTTTAAGCCAAACCCTAACAAAACTGCATGATGCAGTCTCAGCTTTGACCAGATTCTTAGAATTTAAACCTAGTCATATGTTTGGATGCATATTGGATAGACAAGCATGCACGCCAACTTTCGCGACGTTTCCAGCTATTTTGGCCCCATTTAAGCCCAACCCTTTTGAAACCGCACGACGGAGTTTCCCTTTCGAGTAGTTTCTTAGAAATTAAATTTGATCATAGATTTGGATGCCAATTTGATCAACAAGCGTGCATGCAAACTTTTGAGACATTCCAAAATATTTTCACCCCCTTTAAGCCCAACCTTAGCAAAACCGCATAACGAAGTTTCACGTTTGACTAATTTCTCAAAATTAAAATGTAATCATATATTTAAATCTGCATTTGGAAAATAAGAGTGCATCCCAACTTCCACGACGTTGAGAGCTATTTTCGCCATCTTTAAGCCAAACCCTAACAAAACTGCATGATGCAGTCTTAACTTTGACCAGATTCTTAGAATTTAAATTTGATCATATGTTTGGATGCATATTGGATAGACAAGCATGCACGCCAACTTTCACGATGTTTCAAGCTATTTTTACCCCCTTTAAGCCCAACCCTGTTGAAACAGCACAACGGAGTTTCCCTTTCGAGAAGTTTCTTAGAATTTAAATTTGATCATAAATTTCGATGCCAATTTGATCAACAAGCGTGCATGCAAACTTTTGAGACATTCCAAAATATTTTCACCCTCTTTAAGCCCAACCTTAACAAAACCGCACAACGAAGTTTCACATTTGACTAATTTCTCAAAATTAAAATTTAATCATAGATTTAAATCCGCATTTGGAAAATAAGAGTGCATGCCAACTTTCACGATGTTGAGAGCTATTTTCGCCATCGTTAAGCCGAACCCTAACAGAACTGCATGATGCAGTCTCAACTTTGACCAAAGTCTTAGAATTTAAACCTGATCATATGTTTGAATGCATATTGGATAGACAACCATGCACGCCAACTTTCGCGACGTTTCAAGCTATTTTGACCCTCTTTAATCCCAACGCTGTTGAAACTGCACGACGGAGATTCCCTTTCGAGCAGTTTCTTAGATTTTAAAATTGTTCTTAAATTTGGATTCCAATTTGATCAACAAACGTACATGCAAAATTTTGAGACATTCCAAAATATTTTCAATCCCTTTAAGCCCAACCTTAGCAAAACCGCACAACGAAGTTTCACGTTTGACTAATTTCTCAAAATTAAAATTTAATCTTAGATTTAAATCCGCATTTGTAAAATAAGAGTGCATGCCAACTTTCACGACGTTGAGAGCTATTTTCTCCATCTTTAAGCCAAACCCTAACAAAACTGCATGATGCAGTCTCAGCTTTGACCAGATTCTTAGTATTTAAACCTGATCATATGTTTGGATGCATATTGGATAGACAAGCATGCACGCCAACTTTCGCGACGTTTCAAACTATTTTGACCCCCTTTAAACCCAACCCTGTTGAAACCGCACGACGGAGTTTCCCTTCCGAGCAGTTTCTTAGAAATTAAATTTGATCATAGATTTGGATGCCAATTTGATGAACAAGCATGCATGCAAACTTTTGATACATTCCAATATATTTTCACCCCCTTTAAGCCCAACCTTAGCTAAACCGCACAACGAAGTTTCACGGTTGACTAATTCTTTCAAAATTAAAATTTAATCATAGATTTAAATCCGCATTTGGAAAATAAGAGTGCATCCCAACTTTCACGATGTTCAGAGCTATTTTCGCCATCTTTAAGGCAAACCCTAACAAAACTGCATGATGCAGTCTCAGCTTTGACCAGATTCTTAGAATCTAAAGCTGATCATATGTTTGGATGCATATTGGATAGACAACCATGAACGCCAACTTTCGCGACGTTTCAAGCTATTTTGACCCCCTTTAAGCCCAACCCTGTTGAAACGTCACAACGGAGTTTTCCTTTCGAGCAGTTTCTTAGAATTTAAATTTGATCATAAATTTTGATGCCAATTTGATCAACAAGCGTGCATGCAAACTTTTGAGACGTTCCAAAATATTTTCACCCCCTTTAAGCCCAACATTAAGAAAACCGCACAACGAAGTTTCACATTTGACTAATTTCTCAAAATTAAAATTTAATCATAGATTTAAATCCGCATTTGGAAAATAAGAGTGCATGCCATCTTTCACGATGTTGAGAGCTATTTTCGCCATCGTTAAGCCAAACCCTAACAGAACTGCATGATGCAGTCTCAACTTTGACCAAAGTCTTAGAATTTAAGCCTGATCATATGTTTGTATGCATATTGGATAGACAAGCATGCACGCCAACTTTCGCGACGTTTCAAGCTATTTTGACCCCCTTTAAGCCCAACCCTGTTGAAACGGCACGACGTAGTTTTCCTTTCGAGCAGTTTCTTAGAATTTAAATTTGATCATAAATTTGGATGCCGATTTGATCATCAAGCGTGCATGCAAAGTTTTGAGACATTCCAAAATATTTTCATCCCCTTTAAGCCCAACCTTAGCAAAACCGCACAACGAAGTTTCACGTTTGACTAATTTCTCAAAATTAAAATTTAAGCATAGATTTAAATTCGCATTTGGAAAATAAGAGTGCATGCCAACTTTCACGATGTTGAGAGCTATTTTCGCCATCTTTAAGCCAAACCCTAAAAAAACTGCATGATGCAGTCTCAGCTTTGACCAGATTCTTAGAATTTAAACCTGATCATATGTTTGGATGCATATTGGATAGGCAAGCATGCACGCCAGCTTTCGCGACGTTTCGAGCTATTTTGACCCGCTTTAAGCCCAACCCTTTAGAAACCGCTCGACGAAGTTTTCCTTTTGAGCAGTTTCTTAGATTTAAATTTGATCATAAATTTGTATGCCAATTTGATCAACAAGTGTGCATGCAAAGTTTTGAGACATTCCAAAATATTTTCACCCCCTTTAAGCCCAACCTTAGCAAAACTGCACAACGAAGTTTTGCGTTTGAGTAATTTCTCAAAATTAAAATTTAATGATAGATTTAAATCCGCATATGGAAAATAAGCGTGCATGCCAACTTTCACGATGTTGAGAGCTATTTTCGCCATCTTTAAGCCAAACCCTAACAAAACTGCAGGATGCAGTCTCAGCTTTGACCAGATTCTTATAATTTAAACCTGGTCATATGTTTGGATGCATATTGGATAGACAAGCATGCACGCCACCTTTCACGACGTTTCAAGGTATTTCGACCCCCTTTATGCCCAACCCTGTTGAAACTGCACGACGGAGTTTCTCTTTCGAGCAGTTTCTTAGAATTTAAATTTGATCATAAATTTGGATGCCAATTTG
>LPNX010957873.1:0-47621 GCA_001517045.1 Pseudotsuga menziesii | reverse complement strand
CTTAACGTCTGTCCTATCCAATTGCACCACCCTCCACGTGGATGGCTTAGGCTGCCCATTTATTTTCTTGCATACCGATATGGGCATGACATTAATTGATTCCCCTGAGTCTACTAGACAATTGTGCACGTTATGATTGAAAACTTCAAATGTCAGGAGGAAAGGTGGATGTTTAGTTTTAGACATACCTCCGGTGTTAGATTCTCCGATTTCTTCTTCATCCCGGGGCTGATTTTCAGTGGGCAGTTTTTCTTCAGACGTTTCAAGTGCTTTCAACAGTTTTTCTTTCTGTTGAGGTACTTTGCACATTTCGAACAATGGGACATTTTCTTTCACCTTCTTCAAATCTTCAACAATGTCATATTCAATTTATGATCTAGTAGGATGAGATTTACTAGCACTCACGTTCTCTTGATTTGACTCAGGCGATGTTCTGTTCTGTCTAGGGTCTTGGCTGGTAATAGTGAATTCCAGTATCTGATCAGCCAAGGCCTTGTCTTGAAACTTTTTCCTGACATTCCTTTGCAGCCTCCTGATCTTTGGGAGTAAAAGACTATCATCACTAACCGTCCCTTTACTTCTAGTTGTCACGTTATCCTCTCTAACCCCTTTGCGTCCTTGAGTATTTTCCTCTTCAGCGTCGAGCACAGAAACAGAACTCCATAATGCCATAGTCTCTTCCTCCTGTTCTTTTGTAGAAGTGGAAGCAGCATTTTCTTTCCTCTCCTCATCATCTTCTTCTGTCAGTCTGGAATCCAACATCTGATTCATGACCAATGTCATTGAATTTATCCATTGTGGACAGTTTTTTTTGGAGTGAGGCTGCTGATGAAAAGTACAGAAATTTTCCATACCTATGTCTGTCAAATTCATGGATGCATTCCTTTGAGGAGGAGGTTGGGCCTGATTGCTGTCTTCTCTTTTCTTATAGTATGGCCTGTAGAACTTTTGTGCTTCTTTTTCTTTCTCTAAATCTATGATCTTGTTAGAGAGCTTTTGCACCATTTTGGCCATACCTTCATAGTCTGGTGCTTTCTCCTCTTTGGGCTTAGTAAACAGTAAGGTTTTCCTTTTCTCGCCTGACTGTTCAGGATAATCTTCGACGCTCTCCCTTTCAGCCTCCACCACTTCTGCCTCTTCATAAGTCTCTGTCAAAGTAGGCTTGGTCCTACCTTTTGCAAACATGGCTAAATCAGGACCCAAAGCTGAAGTATAGTATTCAATCAGTACTTTGTCTGAAGGCTTATCTATTTCAGAGAAATTTTTTAGATATGCTGCAAACCTTTGTGTAAAGATGTGCACCTTTTCTTTTTTCTCTTTCTTCAATGCACACAGTCCTTTCATGAGGGCAGCGTGAGTCTTTTGGACGGCATACTTACTTCTGAATATTCTCTCGAAAGTATCCCAGTCTGGGATAGAATTGGCGGGAAGTCCAAAATACCAAGAGGCTGCAGCTCCTTTGAGGGTATGTGGGAACAATCTACATACCACATCTTCATGCTCCCCTGCCTTCAGTCCTTCTATAGCCAAATAAAAACTCTGTAAGTGATCATCCACTAATATCTTCTCATTTGGGTTGAACTTAGGTAATAACTTTTCGAAGGCTTGAGGTAGGTCATGCAACGGCGGGGTCAGATTCAGAGGTGACATGGATTTCCATGCAGGTGGTGGAGGATTAGGTGGGGGTTGATTGGAATTAACACCGGCCATGAGTTGGGGTGGAGAATGCGGAGGTGAACCAACAGGGTTTTGGGGACGTGAACCAGCAGGGGTGCGAACATGAGAACTGTAAGGAGTGTTTGGACCTACTTGGTTCAAAGGCAATTCAACCTCCTGTAAGGCGGTTTCCACAAGTTCTTCCCAGTCTCCTACCAACACCGAATCTTCACTTAAAGGATGGTCCTTCTTCTTGTACTCTATTCTAGGCAATTCGAGGATAATTGGCAACCCTTCAATCTTCTTTACATACGCACGGGTATGTCTTCTTAGATCATTTACAATTTCGTTGCGAACAGGATATAAATGCTCTCTGTTTTATTCTACTGGAATCGTATTGCGTGGTCCACTACTTTCAGAACTGTAACCAGCGGAATGATCTCTGTAAAACGGGTTTCCTTAGCCAGCCATACACTGGCGGCCCTCCTTCTAGCGCCAATTCTGTTGAGGCCTGGAAAATCGCAGGCGGCAACAGTAAGGGATTCTCCCCAATCAGCGTTCCCAACTAGCCCGCTGACTGTTTGGTATAGGGAATCCGTCTGGTTTGCGGTCCGGCTACCGCGAGTCAAGTAAAAAAAAACAAAGCTTTACCGGTTGCGGCCCGGTCCACCGAGTTTTTGTATTTTAACTTAAGAGATGAAATGCACATGCCTCACTAAGTGCAAGGTGATTAGACTGCAAGGGGCGGTCACGATGTGATGCGCAGGTTCTTACCTCTCGTCTTAGACCCGCAGGCAACCAAATCATATACAATGAGAAGGAAACTAATTGTCTAATCTAACATTAGGGAGCGAGCCATTACTTTTAAGTGAGTAATTCAATTTTTTGCACATGCAGTATGAAGGGTTACAGTTAGCTGATACTCCTTTCAGACACATGAACAATCACAAATATTTAACAACCAGGTAGCCAATTGCTGTATGAATACCATTATTACTCACATGGAAAGATCATGAAAATACCAAAGAACATTCAATAAGAACATAGGTTCAGGAAATTAAACATTCTCATAGTAAATGAAACGCAGCTGAAAACGAAATAGTTCCTCTCCAACATCATTCATCGAAACGCATTGATACATTCCATTTCACTTTCTCCAACCAGGTAGAATTGCAGTTCCTTTTGTAAAACGAAGTAGTTCCTCTTACAAGCAAACATTTACAATTTTTTCTAGGGGAAAAAGCCCCATTTCAGTCAGGCTTCCTGTTATTTAAACCACAACTGCTGCCTTCTGGGCTGCCCTCAGCGTATGATCTTTCAGGACCCTTCACGATTCAGTTTCCTCTCTAGCCGTTACGTTTTCCCCATCATTTCCACAGGCGTTTACCTTCTGATAGTAGCTGCTGAAAATGCCTCGTCGGTGCCTCTGTCATTCATTTATGTTGTCCTTTTCTTTGCAATATGTTGCTTCAGCGATCTATGGGATTCTCTCTGCATACAACTTTGGTGCATTATCCACTAAATTGAGATGTTAGGCATCTAAAATTTCTAACCATAATGATAAATCCACAAGGGGCTAGCCTGGTTCATCCGGGTGAGAACTCGCGGCAAAAATACATCGGCGGTCGGGCGGTACTTGGATCGGACGGGAAAAGACTCCTGCATTGGATGGGACAAGGCTTTCAGGAGCCGTAACGGCGGAGGAGCATAAGAACCAGGAAATTGACAACATGGGCGATAAAGGCAACCGAACGCTGGAGAGGCGGGTATTGGAGGCTAGATTGCTCTACCACCCGCAACAGCGGATGATGCAAAGGCTGAGCGACGCGGGCGGGAGAAAAGAGCAATGAGTCGGACGTCAGGTGAAACTCTAATCGGGAGCTGACTTTATCCTCCCGGCCGCAACGGCGGGCAATTAGAACCTTAGGAGCAAGCGATCGAGACAAACGAATGGGGCGTCGGACAAAACTCCAATCGGGCGGAAAGTTTGATCCGGGAGCCGCAACGGCGGGTGAGTTGAGGCTCAGCATCTTCCGCAAGAGGTCCGATCCACAGCAAAAACCAACAGTGTTAAGGATCAATTGTAGGCAAAAACATTTTTTCTTTGCTAAGACAACATTTTCATGTTCTATGGGTATTAAACAGACCATACGACCCAAACTAAACTGAACGAGGCAAACAAAATAGCGGGTATTCAAATTCAAGACAAACATATATGTTCGAGGGGTCAAGCCTTTAACAATCAATCCAAGCAAAATGATGAGGAGGGGTCCCAGAGTTTAAGTGAAAAAATAAAATCGGGGAGGAAAAGTTGCGGCAGAAACAAGGGGTCGATAAAAAGTATGCATTGTGGGTACTCGTTGGATTCCACATCCAATGAGCTCTCCTACTTGAAATTTGAGTAAAAACATAGGGAGATATGTTGAAAATACGAACAAAAAAAAGTAGTTTTCTTTTATGACAAATATGTCAATTCAACCATTATGGTTGACTCATTTTATTGAAATTCTATTGTTTCTTCAATTCCAACTCACAAAATTGATTGTTGGCACATTTTCTTATAAGGCCCATTTTAGACTCCAAATTTCCTCTAATGCAGATTTTAGCTTGAGAAATTACACCCAGCAACACCTTGAGAAATCATCTATGAAAGTCAACACATACCTTGAATTCCCATATGAGGGTGTGGGAAGAGGTCCTATGAGATATGAATGGATCTGATCAAGTACTTGGAAAACCCTCCTTGCCTTTCCTTTTTCATATTTGCACTCAACATGTTTTCCCAGTACACACCCTTTGCATGTGCCATTAGAAAACTTGATGGTAGGAAGCCCTTCAACCATGATTCCTTTCTTAGTGATTGGAGGTACTTGTAGTTGAGATTCCCATATCTCTCATGCCACAACTTTCTTGTCTCATTGGCATGTGACATGAGTGCATTCCCTTGTGAGTATGGAAGGAAGTGAGAGAATTTGTACATTCTCGAATCATGGTCACCAAAACCCATTGCAACAACTTGGCCTGTAGAGACTTCTTAGATATCCACATCATTTTGAGTAAATGTTACTCTCTTGGTGGTGCCAGTGTGTGTAATTTGATAGACAGAGAGTAGGTTCACTGCTAGATCAGTCACAAACAACACATTGTTGAAGTACCCATCTTCTAGATCAATCTTGTCAATCCCTTTGGCTTCGATTTATGAATCATCGCCCATAAGAATGGATGGACCACTGTAAGGATGAAGGGATGAGAAGGAATCATGAATGTAAGCCATGTTCCTGGAGGAACCTGAATCTATGATGAAGGAAGAATATCTTGAAGATCTTGAAGATCTAGCAACCAAAGCATGGAATCTTTCCTTATTGTCTGAGCTTGAACCTCCCTCTTTCTTCCTTGTGCCTTTTGGCAGTGGGATGTTGTTCTTCTCAAGGAGATGTGCCATCATGTCAATGGTTTTATTCATGAAAGCACTCTCTGGATGCCACCCTTTGTGACAATAAGTGCATTTTGTCTTCTCTTGCTTCTTCTTGTCCTTTTCCTTACTAGGATTCGAAACCCAATATAAATATTTGGGATTCTCTTGCTTCGTCTTCTCTTGTTGATTTGAATCTATGGATTTCTTATTGCCTTTGGATGGATTCGAATATCCTACAAAAACAGATTTACAGGTGGAGGAAAATACCCAAGAGAGAAATACGATCTCAACAATTGTTTAATGACACCATATAGCCAAAATTGACCTCTGCAAAAACCCAAATCATATTTCTGATTTCTAAAGGAAACTATGGCAACACGGGAGCCAAAACGACTGCTATAAACCCCCAAAACGTGAATCTAGTTTCTTGGCCACTCAGCAAGATAAAAATGATTCCCAGCCATTGAAGAATCCATGAAAATGCAGGGAAAAGATAAATCTTCCTTGCCCACTTACTAAACAATACCAAAATGAATTTTTGGGCATGCAAAAATGAGGAAAATGACTCCCAATGTGAAGGATGAACACACAGGAAGCTTCAGTTGCATGAAGGAAGCCCACATGAAGGAGAATGGGTGAGGAAAATGGAAGTAATGGGTGAGTAATGGCTTGGGCATGCCTTCCCAAGCATTTACTTTCCCCACAAGTCAGAAAAATGTTTTCCAAAATCTGATGACTTCTTCAATTCGAATTTCTGACTGCCATACTCTTCCCCATCCCCACGCATTAACTAACTCAACCATTGTTGGAAGAATTAAATGATTGGGTGAATGAGACAAGAAATGTAGTTGACTGTTTCATGGGTTCTCCCTTTGACATTTGGATTTTCCCCGTTGGACCCAAAGGTTAAATATTCCCCCCTCCTTATCCTTAGGAAAATCATGCCACCATCTCATTATTTGTTGCATAGACATAGCTGGTTGGGGTTTTTAATTAAATTGCATATTTACATGATGACAAAATTATAATGTGTTGGCTAGCACGAAATACCATCAGCAACAATTTTAATCGTAGGAACATAAAACGTTAAATTGATGGTGGGGATTTTTCCTTTAGCTCCACACTGCGATTAATTACAATATATACATCATATACATTTAATGCAAACAGGGTCAAAACCGGGGTGTTACACTTTCCCTCTACTCTACTTGTAGAAACACATTTCCATCCTGATGGATTCATCAAGGGTTGGTGGATCAACAAATTCAATCCTGTCCCTATAACTTGGAGGGATACTTCCCATAAAAATTTGTATTTTGATGATTTCATCCTTGATGTAGTCTCATACCTCAGTAATTCCAAAAAATGGTTAACATGCTCATCCATATATATATATATATCCCATTTTTAACTCATGCAACTCCTTTCTATTACCTGACATATAGATACTATGAAATTTCTTCGAGCTAATTCATATTTCCTTAATACATTTCACTTGCATGAGTTTCTACCACCAAATGGAAGCTCATCCATTGATAATATAAATGGAAACTCTTTACTTTTCATTACTGGAGAGATCATGAATCAAAAAATATTTCTTCATCCCAAGAAGTCATGCTTCCGCTTCTTGTGTTGTCTTAGTTTCTTTGTAAAATGTAGGAGGCCTTTCTTTTCTAAATTTTCCTTGTGGAATCCTTTTGGAAGTTCTTCTTCTAGATTTGCTGGTTGTATGCCTTGGGATACTCAGATAAATTTGGGAATCACATGACGTGCAAGAAAAATATGTTGACAAATATACTCTATGCATCTTTCTCATTGAACTCTTTCATGGACTTGGATTCCTCCTTATAGTGTGACTTATGCAGAAACTCCCTACATTTCTTTCTTCTTGGCCCAAATTGCTTGGGTTGGACTCAATATTAATCTTTTTTTGCATATCAACAAGTCTCTACAAATAGAAACATTAATTTGGTTCTATTAAGTTTTGATCTTTAATCAGTCTTTCATTAAAACTCCTCATGGTTTCAACCAAATTCTTGAGAGTGATTTACTATTTCCTTCCATTGGATCATGTCCATGCAATCGTATTCATAAAAGCCCTTGACATCATTCACGATTACCATTTTTCCTTTGGCATTCTTTCTCCTTTTTCCATAATGGTTCAAAAATTCCAATGACACACATTGTGGATGATACAAACATTAATTAGATGTATTAGGAATATATAAACAAGCACACAAGATATTAATCAAAAGAAAAATGAAGGAATGTTTTCATGCACATTTGTGGACAATGTTATTATTCATCTCTGTCACTCTAAACCATTTGAACTTTATGCCAACACTCCATATTTTCTAACCCATATGGTTATAGAGTTGCAACTAAAACTTTTGATTCTTGGTTTTGCCATTGTAGATTTTATCCTTAAGAAGCCCCTATGTTGCAACCTGAAGCTCTTATAATTGTTTGTAAGCATGCACCCTGGCCCAAACACCCCGAGTTCTTTAACCTTTGATCTGATACCACGTTGTGGAATTATCGACCACCTTTGTGGTCTTTTGGGGCGATAAGGGACTCTACAAATGGTCAAAATTAAATTTATCTTTTCTCTAGTATGGTTTAATGACGATGAGTTTAACCAAAATAGACATCAGAAGGACATAGCACTAGATATGTTCTTGAATTCTCGATAATTAGATCTTTAATTACCCTTCTTAATCATCCCCAACTGTTAATTTTCCCACCTTCGACTAGAAATCGGGATTTAGGAGAGTGACTGGGTTCTCCATGAAAGTCTCGTTGACATTCTAACTCCGATCTCTGATCTAGAGTCAGAAGTCAGAACCTTTAAACAATTTCCAACCGAATATCTCCTGACTCCTTGATCCTGATATTTTCCATCGGAAATCAAAAGTCGGCATGGTAAGGTGGCGTTTCCCTAGACTGCCTCAACATTCTAACTATGATGCTTTTGATGTCAAGGGTCAAAAATAGAAACCACCAGCTCCCCTCTAGGATCTCCATCATATCCTTGATGCCAATTCCAATTTCTTCATCTTGACGTTCGTACGTTGGGATTTGGAAGTTAGCACAAAATACTCTATCCCTTCACGATCTCATGGATGTCAATTTCATGGCTGATTTGTCTAATCGACATTGTTCCATCGACACAACACATTCACCTTTCCACCCGTTTCACATCAATTTTGATGTCGGAACTTCAATGCTTAGATCCAACAGACTAATATTCTGTAATTACCATTCCAACCTGATGTCAACACGTCAGTGTCAATACTTTTCCAATATCCTCTTTGCCAACTTTCATGCTGATCTCAACATCGACACTTTGAAAAATACTTCACAGTTCAACACTTGCTTGAATTTGCACTTTGGATTTGTGCATTAACCCGGTTGCACTGTTTTTAAACTTCATAGATATTATATATTCCTTCTTATTTTGGGTGAATCAAACTATGGAAATTTTACCTTACTTCCCTCAAATTCCATGAATACGTCTAAACTGATTCAACATGGAAATTACATTGTGCACTCATACTGTTGCCACCCCGTTATAACTCTAAGGGTACATAACCTATGAAATTGCAACTATATATTCATAGTAGGAATTCAAACTATCTAATAGTGTGATTTGTGCATAAAAACAATTCTCTCAACACAAATATAACCAAATATAAACCATGCACAAATATGACTTTATTCACAACTGTGGATAACTACTCTATCGAACCATTTAAGCTCTACGAGTCAATCCGTTCCTTATGCATATTCATTCATTCAAAAAATAAATTATGCACAGAAATAACTTTGCTATAGTTATTAGCAACTAATTCATTAATCATTCAAGCCATAGAAACAATTTAAGCATTCACAACCAATAATTGAGCAATCAAA
Source organism: Pseudotsuga menziesii (assembly GCA_001517045.1). NCBI lineage: Eukaryota > Viridiplantae > Streptophyta > Pinopsida > Pinales > Pinaceae > Pseudotsuga > Pseudotsuga menziesii. The sequence goes on along the minus strand of LPNX010957873.1, from coordinate 38,638 downwards.
CATACTAGAATACTTATCTTTTAAGCTGAATTGTTCAAGCGATTGGATATGGGAGGGAAACGTTCCCACCCAATCATAGGTTTCTATCAAGTCTATATTATTTTATCTTAGATACCAATGCTAATATGGGCTATGAAATCCACTAGAAAGTAACTAAACTGAACCACTCATAGCCATCACACAATCAATTGTACTAATCCAATATCCTGTAGGTTTAGCAAGCACACATGGACTCAGAGGGAGAATGAATTCTAAGCCAGTTAAATCAAACACTGAGTTGCAAGCATATCCAATAGTTTAGGAAGCCTTGTAACCCATAATACCTACCACACCCAACACAAGGATGGTCCCCTTCAACGCTATACAGTCCCTCAGGAACCCTTCCCTCTAGCGCTATTCAGGGTGGGCATAGAAAGGTCCAGACTTCTAACTCTCAAGATTTTAAGCTTCAGTGGGTAAATGAATCCATTCAATCCCAGATTATCCCCAACCTTAAATTTCTCTTGGCTTGTAATTCCCAATTATGTTGGGATGAAATACATGATTCAAATTGTAGGATTTACTATAATTTTCAAACTAGGTTGGCATTGTTGTTGCAAGATGGTCAAGCTCAGAAGAAATAATTTCACTGGTTCAAATCTATTTTTCCTTTCTTCATTTCTTTCTCTCCCTCTAGCAAGATCTCACCTAAGTGAGGTGAGTATGTTCAAATGAATCCGAATGGATTTCTTCTTTCCTCTTTTTCCAACACAAGGAATGAAAATTCCTTGCATATGGTCTAAACCAATAAGAAACATGCACTTATCATTATTTCAATGTGATCATCATTAAAATCACGATATTTTCTCCTAGTCATCATTCATATCCTAACTAAATTCCAGAAAAAGGGGAAATTAATGTACTGGTTCTTTCCATTTATGGCATGGGGGTTCTCTTCATGACACATGGCAGCATTGGTCACATCCCATAACCCTAGTGGATGTCATAGCCCCTCATTTTTTTTTCTCCATATCCATTCTTGAAAATTTTATGTGAAATATATAAATATTTACATGTTTTAACATTTCCCATTGCTTGATATCCCATGGCTTACAAAACAAAATATACTACTTGTCTATACAAACTGATTATCCACTAGAGGGGCATTGACCTTGAGCTCCATGATAGGATTTATACATTACATACACAAAACATTTACATAGAAACAAGTCAATACATTCCAAGGTCATAATGGGGACATTACATTGAGGAGGTCAAAAGAGAAGGAACTAAAAAAGAAAGAGTTTGAAATGGATGACAAAAGGTTGGGTTCAAACAATTCCACATAATCCATTGAATAGGTGGAACAATATAATCTTATCATTAGTAAGTCTAGTTGAACAACGAAACTACTTGAAAGGTATAGTCTAGATGATTTTCACTCTAATTTTGTGTTATATTCTACTGAATATGATCCCAATTCAGTAAAGAAAGTGATTGAAGTGACAAAGGGTAAACTATGGAAAAGGGACATGGATGAAGAAATAGAGTGCTTGAGGAATAATAAAACACGAGATCTAGTCGCATTATCAAATTGAAGGAAGTATGTTGGTAGTAAGGGGGTATTTAAGAAAGATATCAATGCAATAGGACAAGTCGAGAAGTACAAGAATCAATTGGTTGAAAAGGCATATAACCAAGTCGAGGGGGTCAAAATTGGTGATATTTTTTATCCTATTGAAAATTTAACTTCCATAATGATACTAATGTATTTAGTTACAACATTTAATCTTGACATAGAATAGATGGATGTAAAGAAAACATTTATTCATGGTGATATTAAAGAATACATTTAAGTGAAGCATCCTAAAGTTTTCACAGTGAAAGGAGAAGAAAATTTTATGTGCAAGCTCAATAAGTATATTTATGATTTAAAGAAATTACCCAGGAAGTGGTACTAGAAATTTGATTTGTATATCCAATAGCTACGATTTGTGAGAAGTCAGGTTTGTCATTATGTATATGGAAATAAAGTTGGTGATCACTTTATATATGTAACTTTGTATGCTAACGACATGTTGTTGGTCATAGATAACATGGATCTAATCAAGGAGGTGAAATTGCAACTATCCTCCAAGTTCTACATGAAGGATATCAGTACATCTCATTTAAGTCTTGGAATTGAGATAAAGAGATGTCAAGCAGATATAAGGCTCTGGTTAAGTCAAAATAAATATGTTGAGATAGTTCTGGAATGATTCAACATGTAGGAATGAAAACCATTCAAGGTCCCTATTCCTATAAAGAGTTAAGTTATCTATGAATAGTATCCTTAGACAAAAAATAAATAGATCACATGACTCATGTTCCCTATGCTAGTCTTGTAGGTAGTATATTGTATGCGATGGTCTATACTCTACCTAATACTTCCCATGCAGTGGGAGTGTTGAGTAGATAATTGTTGACACTTGAAAAGGAGCACTAGACCACAATAAATATATTTTTAGGTACTTGCTGTTAGTTTTTTATAAAATATACACGAGACACAAATATTTTCACTAGGGAAATCATAAAGGAGAAAACCCCACAAACTTCTTCACAATCGTAAGATGATGAAAATTTGTAATAAGAAGTATTAAAAAACTATTTGTCTCTCCTCCCGTTTGTCTCTCTCTCTCTCTCATGCGAACTTGAGAGTTTGAGGGGTGTATAAATGAGGGAGAGTGCCTCCCTATTTATACCCTTTCAAGTCACTAACCAAACATAAGACTGGGCCCATGTATCTCCCCTAATAGGTCCGACTTCTCCCAAAGAGGCTCCAAATACACATTACATGATGTTAAACTAGGGACTATTTACCTGACTTACAACAAAGGTTGTACCTCAAGGTCTAGATACAATTAGGACATCCTGCAAGGGGGTAAACACATCCCCAATGGGAGCAGAACAACGTACAATGATAATATACATCATAATATCTTCTGAAGTTACAAATACATAAACACTCCCTCTTAACTAGGAAGGTATTCTCTCTCTTCACAATCATCAACACATCTGGTCAGATCTTCATCGCAGAGTCATCATCATGGAGTCATAGAGTCATAATCATAGCTACTTCCATCATCTTCTTATTATTTGATCATCATACCATACAATCTGTCATCAGAATTTTCTATAGAGCCAACCCTTTTTCATGCTGTATGTAGGACTAGTCCTCTTCTAGGTATTCATCATATCTCGATCCATCCACCACGTAGGAACTATCCAGGACCTTCTTTAAATTTCCACGACAATAAGTTGCTTCTTCTACCTTCTTCTCGTCGTGTCCAAATCATCTATTTTGTCCTGCACAAGACAAAACAAAACAAAACAAGCAAAGAATCCATGTTTGACCTATGTTCTGTCAGAGAACCACCTAGGTGCACCTCTCGTGCTTCATGACCTTATCATCTCAACATTAGAACACACATATATGGATATATATGTAGGATTTATTACGACCCAACAAACTGTTGTATCAGGATACTTTACGTTCGAGGTCAGTGTCAAGGGATTACTTCTGAACAATCTGTGTCCAAGATATTTTCCATTCAGATAATATTCTGGGCGTATTACATATGAGTAACCTGCTTACCACTCCTGGTCTCATTTTCACACTCAGACAACCCATGGGGTGTATTACATCCGAATAACCTGCGTACCACGCCATTTCTCATTTTACATTCAGATAACCCGTCATATGACTGATTACGTCCAAGGATAGCCTACGAGCTTCATTAAGACGGATTACATACGAGGACAGCCTACATGAATGATTACGTATGAGCATTCTACTGCACCAAGAATTTCCCACTCGGACAACCTGTCTTATTTCCCATTATTATGCTTTCATAACATATGAGGACTGATTACATCCAAGGATAACCCATGAGCTTTTCCCAGACTAATTACATCCAAGGACAACCTACATGAATGATTACGTCCGAGAAACCTACGAGCTTTTCTAGGACTTTACTCTTAGACAACCTCTCTCTGTAGCTTTGATAGAGTGACATCACTCCCTCTTTCGAGGGATCTCGATCTAGATGACACCAAGTGTTTCTCTTAAGTACTCAAACTTCACTCTGGCAAGAGGCTTGGTCAACACATCGACTATTTTCTCCTCCGTTTCCATGTATTGGAGCTTCAATGCTCCTCTCTGCACCATATCCTTGATATAGTGGAACTTTATCTCGATGCGCTTCGACTTGTCATGAAATACATGATTTTTCAATAGCTTCACACAACTCTTATTGTCATAGAAGATACAAGTCACATCCAACTGGAGATCAAACAAGTCATAAAGTAGCTTTCAAAGCCACACTGCCTCGCAAATAGCCAAGAAAGTGGAAACATACTCTGCCTTGAGTGTACTCATCGCCACACATGATTTCTTCCTGCTGAACCAAGAGATCATGTCAAATCCCAAACTAGAGTAGCAACCTGAGGTGCTCTTCCTATTAGTGGGGCTACTTGCCTAATTTGAATCAACATAACCATGTAGGTTAATCTTCTGATTTGAATCATATTTGAGCCCATAATCCACTATACCTTTTAGGTACCTCAGCATATGATTTACAACTATCCGATGAACATGTCTCGGATCTATTAAGAACTAGCTCAAGGTGTTCACTGCAAATCATATGTCTGGTCTCGTATTCATCAGATACATCAATGAGCCAATCATCTGAAAATACATCATGGAATCGACCTTCTTGGATGAAGCATCACTCATAAGCTTGAATTTATATGCCATAGTTGTGGCCATTTTCTTGCATTCCATCATTTTGAATCTCTTCAGAATCTCCACTGCATATTTTCCTTCACCAAGGAAGATCCCATCTGCACTCTGCCACACCTCCATGCCTAAGAATTAGTAAATCGTACCTAGGTATTTCATCTCAAACTCTATAGCAAGTATCCTCTTTGCATCTATAATGAGTTCCTCTTCACCTGTTAGAAACAAGTCGTCGACATATAGCAGGAGTATCACTGGTCTTCCGTCTTCCACCTTGAAGTAGAGGTTAGAATATACTTTACTCTTGGTAAATCCCAAGTTCATCAGGAAGCTATCCATCCTCTCATACCATGTCCCCGGTGCTTCTTTCAATCCATACAAGTCCTTCAATTTGCACACATGTGTCTTCCTATCATTTGTCTCGAATCCCAATGGTTGTTCCATATACACTTCCTCCTTGACTACACCATTCAAGAAAGCTGTCTTGACATCCATATGGTGTATTTTCCATTTCATAATTGCTTCCAAATAAAGTATGGTCCTAATGGAAGTGTACCTTTTCATGGGTGCAAATTTATCTTCATAGTCTATGCCTTCTTTCTTTGAGAAGCCTCGTGCTATGAATCTCTCCTTATATTTCTTGATTCTTCCAGATGAAACATTCTTGATCTTGTAGATCCAATTTGAAGTCACGAGATATTTCTTATTCGGTCTCAGAACAATATCCCAAAAATCAGTCTTCATGATCGACTAATATTCCTCGATCATCACATACTTCCATTATTTATTTTTTGCAGTATCTTCATAGGTGGAAGTTTCTCTATCAATGATGTCACTCACCAAGGCCACATAGCTATTGCAGGGGTTCTCCCTCTTTCTCTCTCTATGTATTCCCTCTGGAGCGCCATACCTTTCAGCTTCTCGTAAGAGCTCCCATGCCCATGCTAGTTTCCTCTTGTGGGATTCCTTCTTAAGGAATTTCTTTGTTGGATCTTTTGGTTTTTTCATGTCATGATATTCATGGTCCTTTGGAATTTCTTCTCCAATATCCATATCTTGGCCTCTCGTCTCTTCAGGTTCATTGAACTCCTAGATGGGTGTCCTCTTGGATTTGAAGTATGCTGAGTCTTCATATAAGGTTACATCTATACTGATGTTGATCTTGTTGAATCCTTGGAAGTATATTCGATAGGCCTTTGATGTATCACTGTATCCTACGAAGATACCCTTCCTCCTAGAAGGATCGAGCTTGGTCCTTTTCTCTTTAGGGATATGTATGTACACCGGGAAACCAAATATTCTTAGATGGATGACTTTAGGTTTATCTCCTTAGAAATCCTCTTCCGAAGTCTTATTGTTAAGTACTCTATGAGGAGTACGTTTTTGTACATGCACAACTGTTCTTGCTTCCTTCACCCAAATGTGCATAGGAAGATCATGATCATGCAACATAGCTCTTTCTTCCTCCATGATGGTTCAGCTCTTTCGTTCCACAACCCCATTCTGTGGAGGATTGTATGGAGTTCTCAACTACCTCTTAATCCCAAACTCTCTCCAGAGTTCCTTGAAGTCTTCTAAAGTGAACTCTCCACCATTATCTGACCGTAGAGTCTTGATCTTCCTATATATTTGTTTCTCGACCAAGGATTCATATTCCTTGAATTTACTGAAAACTTCACTTTTCCCTTTCAAGAAATATATCCAAGTCTTATGTGAGAAATCATCTATAAATAAAACATAGTACACATATTCTCTTAATGAACTAGAGGGCACAGGTCCACACACATCCGAGTGTACTATCTCCAATACTCCTTTATGCTCGCTCTCACTGCTCGGAAATTTATTCTTCACATTATTTCCTTGTGGATTTCCTTTGCAAATTCCTTCATGGTTTTCCTAGATATCTGTCAGTCTTGATATTTCTTTGCTTGACATCAATAGTTCCCTGTAGTGCACATGTGCAATCATTCTGTTCCATAGTTCACTTGGTTCAATTGACTCATGAACCAGTGCTTGTTCAGGTTGTCCCTTCATCTTGTACAAGCCTCTGTCTTCTTCTCCAATAAATGTTGCATATTTTATTGTATTTCCTTTGGGCCACATTAGAACTTGTCCATCGACAAAAGAAACCCTAATACCTTTTTCATCTAGTGCATAAATGGAGACAATATTCTTCTCCGATCCTGGAACATATAACACATCCTTCATCTTCAAGGATTTCCTGGAGTCAAGATTGTATGAATATTCTCCACTCCTTTTTTGGGGGTATTGATAGTCATCCCCAAGTTTCACCTTGTGAGGCAAGTCATGTTTAGACATTTTAATGAATGATTCCTTGTATCCCGTCATATGTTTAGAAGTTTCACTATCCATAAGCCAATCATTTCTTTTGTGTGATATAATGTCAGTAAGTGCTGAGATTAGCACATACTCTTCATGCGAATCAACCTTCTCTTGTATGAATCTTTTGTTTGTGGGTTCATGATATTCAGAAACATGAGCATGGTGTCTCCTTTTCCTGATGGGGCAATCTCTTGCAAAGTATCCCTTTTGATCACAAGTATAACATCGAACATTTGAAGTATCTCTTTTGGTCTTCTTTGGTTTCTTGTCCTTCATCTTATTGTGACGAAAGTTCTCCTTCTTCTCCTTCTTCTTGAAGTTCATCCTAGTGTCAACTGTGAGAGCTTGATCATTAGTTTCTCCCATCTTTACTTGTCTTGTCACAATTCCAACTTCTTCTTGTGCATATTCTTCTAGAAGTTTGCTGAAAGAGATCAACCTCCTTCTTGCACAAATCCCTTGAATGAATGAGTCCCATGATCTAGGGATAACATTGAAGGTAGTCATTACAATTTATCCTTCTTCAACGTTTTCTTCAACCACTTCAAGTTGTTCTTTGATTTGAGAAACCCTTGTGATGTAATATTGTATAGTATCAGAGTTTTGTATCTTCATATTATTAAATTGGTTCCTCAAATTCATCTTCTAGTTGATGTTCTTTCCTTTGAACATCTTTGTCAAAGAATCACACACTTATTCCAGTGTCTTGAATGAAGACACATGGGGGATGAAGTGATCCTTAATAGAATATGCAATGATTCTCTTAGCCTTAGCCATGCTTCTCTTATGAGAAGCCTTAACCTCATTTCCCTCTGGTTATGGAACTTCTTCATTTATGAACTAATCCAAATAATTCTCTTCAAGTATCAGGGATATTTTGTACTTCTATGCTTAGAAGTTATCAGCCCCTCCAAGCTTGTCCTCAAGCTCAGTATGATGAGTCATATTTTCAAACGAGAACCTCAAATGGAAATAGCAAAGATTTATATCTTACCAATTTGAGGTGTCCGACCTGGTTTTGGAGTTGGCCGGCCTAGGGTTTGTTAGAGAAACCCTAATTTTCCAAACTTGGATTTTGGGAATTCTGTTTAGACAGAAATATGTGCCTCCTTGAGGCGAGTTTCTCAGCTAGGCCACTTTATGAAAACTAAGGTGGGAAGCCTAGTTACTCTTAACACCAGTGAAAGGGTCAAAATGAAAATTCTCCAATTCAAAAAATGTCTCCACCAAAAGATGTGCCCTATTGAGGCAAGTTATCCTATCCCTATTTTCTTGATGATATGTGGAGAGAACACCTTGAACTAGGAATCCCTAGTTTTTGCAGCTATACAGTACCTTCTTTCAGAGAGGCTCTGATACTGTGTTATTTTTTTCTTTAGATCTTATTAGATTATCTAGGATCTCTATTTGAAAGAATAATAATTACATCAAGATATAAAAGATACACGAGACACAATAAAGGAGAAAACCCTGCAAGCTTCTTTAGAATCGTAAGATGATCAAAATCAGTAATAAGAAGTATTCAACAAATATCTATCTCTCCTCCCTTTTGTCTCTCTCTCTCTCATGCAAACTTGAGAGTGTGAGGGGTGTAAAAATGAGGGAGATAGCCTCCCTATTTATACCCTTTCAAGTCACTGACAAAACATAAGACTGGGTCCGACATGTCTTCCCTAACATGGCTAACTTCTCCCGGAAAGGCTCCAAATACACATTACATGATGTTACACTAGGGACTATTGCCCTGACTTACAATGGAGGTTGTACCTCAAGGTCTAGACACAATTAAGACATCCCGCAAGGGGTTAAACACATCTCCAATGGGAATACAACAACATATCATGATAATATACATCCGAATATCTTGCAAAGTTACAAATACATCAACACTTGTGTCGCACAATGGATTATGCAATACTCTACCAAGGAAAATATGAAACTAACAAGAAAATATTTATACATGGTTTTTTGGGCTCTGTTTGGGATAGAGATATCGACCACAAATGATAAAATAGTTGATGTGTTTTCAATTTATTTAGTAGAGTAGTTAGTTGGATGAGTAGGAGGTAGTTAGTCATTGCACTATCGACTACTAAAGTTGAATACATGGAATCCACTCATGCAGGAAGAGAGGTGGTTTGGTTTCAAAGAATGTGTTCAAAAGTTGGGTTTAAATATCAAGCTATTAGGTTGGATTCTTACAATCACAGTGCAATATTTCTAGCAAAGAACCTTTCATACAATTCAAAGACATAGCATATTGATGTGTAGTATCACTTTGTGAGAGACATGATGAAGAACCAAAAAATGTTGCTAGAAAAGGTAGGAATTGTGAAGAACATTGTAGACTCATCGACCAAGTTAGTGAGAACTGAAAAATTTTACTTGGTGTAGGGAATCAATGGGCTTGTTATCCCTACTTACGTGAATTAAAGGTTTTAAATATTTTGTGTATGGAAAGAATACAACAAGTGGGAGAATTTTGGGTGTGTTATAATATTTGCATGTAAACTAATGGTCAAAGTTAATAATAAGCTCTTAGTATTTATACTAGAATAACCATAAAATAACAAGAGAAAAAAAATTAAAATAAACATACACATACACATAGACATAACCATCTACCCTAGAAAATCCCATGCGGGGAAAAACCAACACTAATGAATATCTTCATTAACCTGGACAAAACCGTCCAACCGAGCCAAGTGAGCTAGCCACCACTCACCTCTAGGGCACTTTACAATGGATCCTCCTCAAGCATTATAACGACTTCCTTACATGCAATACCATGTGACACAAAATACCATGGAAAATACAATGGGATATAATAAACCATGTGCTAGACCTCAACCACTTTTGACTCATTCTCGAGTCAAGGTTAACTGTAACAGTACCCCCTTTAAACTTGACTTGGCATAAACACCAACCCCCCTCAAATTTTTACCGAAGAATCTCACATACACCTTCCTATAACTTAGATCTATCTCTCGACTTTATCGATGAGTTACCGAGGGTATTCATGCCTTACCATGTCTTACAGCCATATGCCCTTTTACATGCAAAATGCTCCATTAATTTTTTTCATGTGTCTTCATGGTGACTACACCATCTGTTGCTTCATCCTCTCACTTTCCTATTCTCTTTTTCTTTATTTTTTTCGTCCTTGATCATTTTTTACCTGCATCTAACGTTGTCAAAGACATCCATATAAAAAAATCCATCTACCATATTACATGGGTCCTCATCCACTGTAACTGCCAGTTCTCTAGGAATTATCTTCACAAACATGGTTCATAAATCTTGGTCCCACAACTGAGATTAAACCATCTCACATTCCTCCTGCAATTGAAGACTCAACCTCCATTATCTACATCAAGTTAGGATATGAGTACAACTTCCACCCTCATACTTACCCCATGGTTCATTCCACACTTAATGCAACATCCCTTCTCTATGCATAAGAGGGACACCTTATGCTTCTAGTAACCTAGGAAATTACATTATAACCAGGAACCCAAAAGTACTGCTAAGGTCTCAGGTACCACCAAACATGCACCTCACAATTAATTTAAAAATTTGGGTACATTTTTTTTTAAATACTACACATAGTAGCATCAACAAGCACAACCACACCAAACCATAGCTATGATACAAATTCTTAGAATTAAATGAGTATACATATAATTAATAATGAGAGAACAAAATCCCACATAGCAACACATTGAAGAAATACACACCATATTTATGTGGAAAACCAAAAACTGGGAAAAACGACCACAATATATCTATTATCTCCCTTGAGCTAAAACGACGAATCCTTCCCAAGTGAGCTCGCCACCACTCACCTCCAAGCCACTTTATAATGGAGCCTCCTTAAGCCTTATAAAGGATTCTTTACATGCAATACCATGGGACAATACCATGAGACACCAAATACCATTAGCCACTAATACCATGGAAAATACCATTGGCTACAAAAAACCCATATTCCCAAAAACCGTGTTAGATCTCAACCACCTTTGAATCATTATTGAGTCAAGGTTAACCCTAACATAAACTAGTACAAGTAGGTTGGAATTGAAGTCAACATATGATATAATTCTAGTTGACAAGTTAACTAGCATAGTCAACAGGTTGTCAATCATGATTGGTTGATGGGGAAGTATACACGCACAAAGAGAGCACAAATTTGAGTTGAACAAGAGGTCAATTATGGTTGACTAAGTCAACTCAATTGTAACAAAATAATTGCATTAAGTTAGGAAGCTATGGACAACCATTGATGAGCAGTTACCCATAACTAACTTGCGTATCATGAGCTAGTGTACTTTATTGCATATATAAATAGGAGATAAGGTAGAAGGATATGTATTATGAATAAAAGTAATTGTACAAGAGTAGTGAGTTTATGCTTGAGCTATAGAGATCTTGTAAATCATTGTTGTAAAGACTTGTTAAGAGTATTGTTAATAGATGAGTGGTAACTTTAACTGGCTTGTTGGGTTTCCTTGAGAAAGTGTTTTTTTAGGGAAATTCCTTTGTAATATGTGTGCCTATGTTTTCTTCCATTGTTAATTCTCATATTGGTGTATGCATGTAGTTGGTGGACCTTTTAGATGCAAATGGATTTTTAGAAAACTGATTGTGTTTATGCCATAACTTTTTCATTTCTCAACCATTTTAGAAAAAAGTATATGTTGCACTACTAGACACTGATCTCTACACACTGCAACAAATCACCCTTTTAGGGGTCGTTTTGGCTTGCGACAGTATTTCTAAAACCCCACTCCCATAAAAAAAATTTAGGTCTTGGGGGCGGATCTTAAAACTTGCCCTCAAAAGTAATGAGAATTGGACTTTTAGGGGCAGTTTTTAAACCCCTCCTGCCCAAAACTCCAATTCTCAGGACTTTGTATGGGGCGAGGGGGGTTTGGAAAGAGCCCCCTAAAGGTCCTTTTCAAGGATTTTTTTAACCCCCCCCAAAAAAGAGTCACGGGAATTAGAATTTTGGGGGTGGTTGTTTTAAATCCACCCTTAAAATTCATGACAATTGGACATTTTGGGGGTAGTTGTTTTAAATCCTCCCCCAAAAGTAATGATAATTGGACTTTTGGGGGATGTTTTTATAAATATTCCCTCAAAAGTCCAATTGTTGTGATTTTTTTAGAGGGGTTGAAATACCACCCCAGCAAAGGTTCTTTTGAAGGAGGTTTAAAAAAAACCTTTAAAATTCATGATAATTTGGACTTTTGGGGGTGGTGGTTATATATATTCCCTCAAAATTCCAATTGTCACAGTTTTTTTTTGGGGTGGTGGGGGATGAAGGACCTCCCTTAAAGGTCCTTTTCAATGCGTTTTTAAAGAAAACCTCCCTTGAAAGTNCTTGGGGCTTGAAAGACCCCCCCTAAAAGTCCTTTTGAAGGTGTTTTTAACCCCTCCCCCCCCCCACCTAGAAAAAAAAAAGTCACGAGAATTGGACTTTTGAGGGCAGTTGTTTAAATACCTCCCATAAAAATACAATTCTCAAGACTTTTTTTGTGGGGGTTGCCTTTACCTGAAAGGACTTTTGTCTTGACTGATTAATGATTGTTGATTATCCTTGGTTTATCTAGGGTTTTTCTTGGTTTTCTATAGCTAGGGTTTTGGATTTGTAGTTTTTTTTAGTAACCTTGCGATAAGGATGGTGTATGTACAACTTCATCTTATTCATATTGATGAAGTTTTCATTGAATTTATACTTGATCCAATACTTATGTAATTTGTCAATTTTATTTTCAACCATATATGTTCTTCATGGTATACATTCCCCATTTATATGTTTTATGGATTTGACATAAGTTAAGAAAAATTGTGTTGAATGATTAACATCATTATAATTAAAGAAGATAAGGATTTTGTTAATGTTGTATTTATATTCATTTATTGCATGTATCTTTATGCACCTAGGGTTGAACATAGCCAAGGCTGTCTCAGCTTTCTCTTTCTTCTTAATAACCTACATGCAAGGACACCACCTCAACAAATTTTTGTACCCAATAGTGGCATATGACCCAATAGATGGATTATGAGCACCCCCAAAAATGTTATAACCTAAGACAATTGTTTTTCACATGAAACCATGGGACATGTATTGACAACCACCCCTTGTAGTTCAAACCTCAAAATACTAACAATATCACACTCAAAACCCAAAATTTCTTACGTAGGGTACGCGTGTTAGTTTGGGGGCCCCATACATGGACCATGAGATCCTTATGGAAATGTTTAGTGTGAGATTCTATATATGGGAATATAATAAGGAATTGTCCTTTAGAGCCATCCATAGTTTGTTAATCCTCAAAATGATGACCATATATGATAAGTATACTAAATATTCCTTACAGAAGCTACCGTGTGGTGGCCTAGGAGATCGTGCATGGACCATGAGCCCTATATGGAATTGGTAAAGAATTAGACCCTCAATTTAAATATTGGATCATAACAAGCATCCTTAGTGTTACAAATATTGATATGGCCACCATATTCCTCTTGCAGGTTAAAAATTTCCTATGTTGGGTTATGTGATGGTTAAGGCCCTATAGATTTCCCCTTAGCCATAAAGGAAAATATTGGTGTAAGGATTTTTCTTTTGGAATTGGACCACAGAATGGGAAATGAGAACCACAATTAGCATCCCAAAGCTTTAAATTAATGAACACCATATCACTCTCACATGCAAAATTAGTATGGTGGCTTAAGGCCCCACATATGACCCATGAGGCTCAAGGATAGATGTTATGGCCAAACAACCTATATATTGGCACCAAACCAGGTATTAGGAACCAAAACTAACCTCTAAAGTGGAAAACCTCAAAATCACCACCATAATGCACTCTTGGGATGATATTTCCTATTAATTTCCTATGTGGTTTTTGTGGGCCCACACATGGCCCATGAGCTCTACAAAAAAATATTATGGCCCAAGACCTTGAATTTCAACCCTCAAAAATTTTATGATTCTTGAAGACCATCCATGGTGTGATAAACCTTGAAATAAAAACCACATATGACTCATATGCCAAATATTTCCTTTGTAGGACTTGTGTGGAGGTCCAGTGTCCCATGTATGGACCATGAGATCCAAAGACAAATTTTATGGGCTAATAACTTATATTTTTGTATCAACATTGGCTTGGACACCAAGAATTTGCATCCCCATAATAGGACCATATATTGTTGGCATGATGAAGGTTCCATTTGTAAGGTCTACGTGGTGGTTTATGATCCCACAAATAGATCACAAGCCCCATATATGAATGTTATAGTGTATTTCTAGGGATTTTAGCATTGAACCATGACATATGCATTGTGAACCATGTCTAGTATTAGAAAGAGGAAAATGTCTATCAGATCTCATTTTTAGGATAATGATTCCCTATGGAGGGTATGTGTGGCGGTTTGAGGGCTTGAACATGGATCATGATATTAGAGAAAAATGTTATGACCTAAGACCCTTATTTAACCTTATATCATAACATGGGCCTTGAAAAGAATCCCTAGTGAGCCCTTCCTCAAAATGGTGAACATATCTCGCATGTAGGCTAAGAGTCCTTATGTAGGCCTTATGTTATAATCTAGGCCTCCATTTATGGGCCATGAGCCTTAAGGTAATTCATATGACCTTGTACCCTAAATTTATACCTTGGTCCATGGTCTAGGTCATAAAAATCATCTTTAGTGTTACAAATATTTAAATAGAGGCGATATCTTTCTTAAAGGCCAAATGAAAATGTCATGGCCTAAGGCTATGTCTTTTGACCTTTTCATTGCTTAAGTTACAATAAATATCCATGGTTAACCAAAATTCATAAAAAGAGGTAATATATCTTTCAAACATGCCAATATTCCCTTTATAGGGGTTTATGGTAGCCTAATCCCCCACACATAGTTCATGAGACCTAAGTAAAAAAAATTGTCCCAACAACTTGACTTTTCACATCAAACCATGACCTAGGGACTGAAATCCATACTTGGTGTCCCAAACCTCAAAATGGACAACATATCTTACTCATTGGCTAAATATACCTATGTAGTATATAGGGCCTTTGAGGTGGTATAGGGAAACACACATGACCCATGAGCCCGTTACCGTTAGATATTATGTTTTGACTAGATAATATGGCCCTATCAATGATAACCATTCTTGGTCGCACACACGGGGGAGGGGGGCGGGTCAGTTGGTATGCAATATCCTATCACGTCCATTCATATTGGGGAATAAAATATGAAACAAAAACTATAAAATATATTTCCCTATATTAAGGGGATAAGGGGGCTTAACTATGTTATATCGAAATACAAATATTTAGAGTATATTTTATTACATTTCGTGTAGAAGCAGTGGAAGGGAAGCAGAGGGACAAGGGAACGAAAAATTAGTTTTGATAGACAAGGGATACTCAATTGGGATGTATTGAATTTTCGATATATTTCATAGAACCTTAAAAAGGGATTCCTTTTAGTAGTTTCATCATCTCGCTCAAGGGCTAGTTTAGAATCTTCAACTCTTAACATATTGATTCATCCAACACTTCACATTAGTAAACCAAATTAAGAAATGCCACCCAAAGTTGAATCTAAAACCATATTTTACATTTAAGAAAAGATGAAACATGATTCCTCTACCTCAAATATTAACATGTGGTGTAAATACCATGAGTGTTCCTCTCACAACATATAAGATTTCCAAATAATAAATGGTAAAATACAAAAAAAGGACAAACTTATAATCCTTTGAAACTTAAAAACTTTCATTGCATAGAAAAATGGAAAAACTAGGGATCTATAGGGATCTTATTCTTGATCAACACCCCTAAAAGTCTAAAAATAAGAAGAATATGGATTTCTCTAAGCCTTACTCTAATTCTTATCAAGAAGAATAATGACCCCCTCCTAAATATCTCAAGAAAAAGGGAAAAGATCTCAATGTTTCTTTTTATAGATAACATGCTCCCAAAGATGAAAAAAAGATCCATGTCATTGGAAGTTCTTTTGGCAAGTTAAATACTAACCCATATTATATTGAAGTTGTCACAATCCTTGACTCCAAAAGGGTCAAAATACAAATTCTTATGCCGATGACAATGATGACAACAATGAAGATGGTCACATGTCATTATATATGACCATGATAATAGTGATGATGAAAACGATGAGGATGATGATGTTGATAATGAAAGTGATGATGATGATGTAATGATGATGACAGTGACATTCATCATGATGACAACAATGATTATTGCATACCTTTCTACCTCCTTTCTTTTCCCATGGGAATCATTTTAGAATATTTTTGAGCTTCTTGTATCCTAAAGATGGAAAGGGAACGAATATGCAATTATAATGTTAATCTCATAATTGAACAACTTTTGCATGAAGAAGAATTGGCCTTATCCCAATTACAAGTAATGATTTTCCCCTATTATTATAGGGAATTCCCATTAGTAATTATTTAAATTAATTTATATTAAGAATCTTGCAAGTAGTGTTTCAAAATATGACTGTTGATAACTTCTAAATGTGTTAGGGATTTACAAAATTTTCGAAAGTAACACAAATACCATAGTTATTTTTCCATCCTTTAACAGTACTGGATCAAAATAATAATCCACTTCGAAATATATGGTTTCATCAATTGGCCTTGATTGATAATTCTTCTCCTTCTCCTCTCCAATCTACATATTCGCTTTCTCCGAATTATGTCATTTCCATGCTCCATCATGAGATTTGGTATCCATGTTACTTGGGAATTGGTCAAATAATTGGTAATGATTATAAGGGGTGCATGATTCAAATCTCTCTCCACTAATATATTGATCATAGAATCTTCTCTTTATCCACAACCATCCACTTCAAAATCTAGGGTTTCATCAGTTGGTCTTGATCTCCAATTTTCAAGTTTCTCTATAGTCTAGTATGGGAGAGATGTTGTCACTTAACGTGGGTGACACTGACATGGCTGAGTTGAAAATTGATTAGAAATTGACACTGAGTACATATCCCACCATAGTAGCAGTTCATCCATGGTGAAAACCTTATGAAAGGAAACCAATCTAAAAATAATCCCAATGAACAATGGGATAGGTGCCAAATTTAGACAATGCAGTGGCTTGCAGGACTATACACTTCCACTCCAACATGATAACTTGTACTTGTTTTATGCAGGACCAATCAATGGGTAGTATACTTGGGCATAAACCCTCTCAAGTTCAAGAAGCGTTAGTGGAGTTAAAGAGTGTTGTGAATTAGGGTACAAGGTAAACCTCATAAAATGGATAAAGATTACTGAAGACAATTTTAGCCAAGAATATAGAACAAAGATTTTGGGATGAAACAAAAATAACCAAAATTGCATCCCTATAATGTTTTCCTTAGGTTCTCATTAAGTAATCTTGTAGATAATTTCCTTCCATTTATTTTTTTCATATAAAATACTCTCTTTAAACTTTAGTTTTTTATTAAGGTATTATTTGTTTCAATTTCAAGCTCTTGGTTGGATCCCATAATATTTTGTTATGAAATTGAGGACATTAAGGGATTGAATTTCATCTTAAGCTATCCAAACATTATCTACATTTTCAAGAATTATTTTTCTCGAATATTACAAACTAACAGTAAAAGAAAGGACAATTAACTAAAGCTACATGTAATTATGGGTAACAAAGACAATATTTGAGGTATGTTCCTTTAAACAATTATTTTTTCTTATGTAAGGATCATCTTTGAGTTTGGAAGAATGGATTACATGCATATTAATATAATTTCTTAGAGGCATGTTTGTTTCTCACCAATTTACACATTGGTGATATTCTTTAAACGCCAATAAATTCATATCTATTTGTAATAGCCTAGATTTTCCAACTTGGCATAATGATGAAGAATAGTTTCAAAATTGCTTTGTAAAGAAGGTATGAGATGATACAAGTATATAGTTTGAATAAATTCATTACTCTTGACATTAGTTTTGAAATTAGGTGCTTTATTGAGGGATTTGGAAACTCAATATAGAATTTAATGCAACTGACCTAAGTATACAAATATATTTTTTGATCAGGTCAACCTGAGATCATTATCACTTAATTCAACCCATATCTATATCTAAAATACAAAACTATAAATTGATGTTAGATGTGAGTTGTTTCCATGGATATTGGTGCCAATTCTTGTTCCTAATTATATGAAGTATAGGCTTGAGGCATGATGTGTACCAACATCTCTCTTTATGCCCATTTAAGACCTGATTTTAATGGTTTCCAACCTATGTTGGCATGATTCTTAAGATCTCAATGTAGCTTAAATAGCATGGAATGGATGGCCTCCCTATTAGTTTTCCATACTCTATAATTGATTTTAGGAATTTAATCTTAATATGAGAGTTTGTGTGCAATCATGGAAGGATAAACATCTCTATGACGATGGATATATTCTTAATGGTGTAAAAATTGCTAGATGAGATTGAATTATAGATAACCATGTTAAGATGATCACCAAGTGTTGAGAAGTAAGGGTGCTCAACAATAGATATATGTATGCTTGATACATGTTCTAGGACGATCATGCTCTATGGAAAGTTGACCACAAAACATCCTCAAGAGGGAAGTATATCATATGAAAACATGAACAGATATAACAAACCATAACTACCAACACAAATATATCATGAATATCCACTAAGAAATGATGAACCAGGGCATCATCGAACCATGAAGCATAACTCTAGCATCAAATAACCCAAGGCATCCAACAACTACTTCAACCTGTCAGTTAAGTATTGTGATGAAAAACCACAAGTGTAGGATACATACAACATATGGGGTGATAATGCACATAATCGTTATGATAATATAAGGGATTCTACCTTTGTGCAAACCCTCATTCACATAAGAATTCCAATCAACCATTATGTTAATAGTATGATTACTATATTTTTATGCACCCTAATTTGCATAAGGATAATGAGATGTTGGGAATTTCATGTTGGTAATTCAATAATTTCCACTATTTACTATCACACAGACACCCACATAACATCCCATGAAGGAGGTTTTTATAATTGTATAAACAATTCCAATATGCCACATTATAGTTGCATTCAATTACTGTTTCATAGATACAATAAAAAAAAAATTCTATTATAGAGAAGGAGGGGAAGGTTAAGCAAATAAACATACTCACCTTTCAGCCAATCTACCATTATGTTGTAAAATATACCACTCCCTTTTGACTATCTGAATTAATATAAATACGATGCTATAATATAACTTATATGTTCTAGCATACCAAGCTTCATAAGAATGTAAAATAACACATAACCATTGGAGGAGGACAAGGGAAGAGAGACCGAGGTAACTAAACCCCAATGCACACTTTTAGACATTAATTTACATGTTAAAGATTGAGTTTCCCCTTGCAATCACATCGAAAAGGATTTTCACATTTTTGTATGAAGCGGTAGGGTTTGTCACATTCAATGGAATGTGCTAGGTGAGGTATTTTTTGGTGCTTGATTGTGATTCTGGGGGATTAGGAAGAGAAGAATATAAGAGATGATGCACGCCAATTTTTTCCACAACTGTAAGTGCATGTTTTGCATTTCATGTTCCTCATTCTCCATTTTTATTTATTACATAGCCCTATGTTTCTATGTTTTATTGAATTCTGTAAGTATTCCTTGTTCGCAGATGGAAAGACGTTGAAGACGCACCACCTCCCTTAAGAGAAGGAGCAGCTGGATGTAAATATGAAATTAGTTGAAGATTGCGGTCTACACAACAAGAGAGAGATTTGGAGGGCTTAATACACATTGAACTACTTGCAAAATGCGACACATATGATTCTGACTCTATATGAGAAAAACCATTGTTGTATTTTCAAAGGAGAATCCTTATTGCGGTGTATGAAAATGTATTCCCTCTTGGATGAGACCCAAATAAATCTTGATTGCATCCTCTCTCTTAATATGGAGAACTTCGTCGAGCACCTCCTTCAGACTCTTGTCCTCAAATATGGCATGGCCAAGTCCATCCATCACACATGTGTTCTCATCAAGAAACGTCACATCATGTATTCCATTCGTTTCTATTGCTAAATAACCATATAATTTTTTTCCCATTTTAATCATCTCATTTGATTTAGAAGAGGCCAAATTACTTATTTAGGGTATGAAACTCCATACAAGATCTGTATTACAAAAAGGGTATATTTTGGGGTATCATCTCCTCTTACAAGTTTGCTCTTTCCTAATATGAGAGAATAGAAATCAATCTAGTTATATTACAACATTCAAATTTGAAGCACAACCCACAATGGAAAAAACATATTTTAAGGATACTTGATCCCTTGTGGGGACTATAATAGTGCCCTGCTTGGATTGACTCAACAACTTGTCTTTGGTAAAACATGCTACTTTTGAATAGAAACCCTGATCAAGGGGTATATGTCCTATCGAATTGGGTCAGGAATTGAACCTGAAATCATATGATTAGAATATTGTTCTAGAATAGGTAGTGATACCACCATATTTTGAACCCAGGTCATTTATGTCACTAGTGTTCAAAGTTGTTGCTAGACAATGTTTGGACAAACCCTCTGTTGGCTAATACTATTAAATAAAAAAGGCCCAGTCTATATGAAATTGAGAAAGGAATACTTATCTGTTTAGGGTATAAAAATACATATATGATCCACTCTATGAACATTTGACATTTGAATAATGGATTCTATTAAGGAGTTTATATTGTGTCAAAGTGACCCAATATTTGGACCTATGCTTATTTGCATAGAAGGCCATGTTAGTATGGGTAGTGATCCATTGGGATTTGTACTATGTTAGCCTAATTTTTCATGTCATAATCACCCAAGGCTTGAATAACCACCCCAGGACTTGAACCTGAAATCATTTTAATAGAAGACTATGTTAGCATAGGTAGTCATCCCACCATTTTTTCAACTTGGGTCATCATTGTTGAAAGCTCTCAAACTTGCCACCAAACCATGATTAGATGGACCTTTGTTAGGTAATTATTTTAAGTAAGTAAAATAACCTCTTAATCCATTATAATTATCCTTGTTTATGAAATAGAGAAGACATACTGACCTGTGCAAGTGCAAATATTCATAGATGAACCACACTACAAATAGGTTAGATTGGACTACTAAGGGATGCTACTGAGGAGTATGTATTCTATCAAAGTAATCAAGGGCTTGAACTTGGATTTGAATCTACTAGAATACCATGTTTGTGTGGCTGGAGACACCCCCCTTGGATTTGTACCTTGTCTTTCATCATTGCAATCTATTTGTCACTCTATTAGGAAACTCTGCTAAATAACCAGATAAAGCATTTTTCATTTCAATAAAACCACTTCTTTTCGTTGGATGTCTTTCACTTTTTACAATGCATTTAGTGATATAGTGATGACTACCTATCAGGAAGAGAGTACAATGAACTGCATTCAAATGGGAGCCTTGGTGGGGGAAATATTAGTGCCCTGTTTTTCTCAACCCAACAAGCTCTCTTTGATAAAACATGCTAATTTTGAGAAGAAGTTGTTATTGGGGCATCTATTCTGTCAAAACTACCCAGGAATTGAACCTGAAATAATGTAAATAGAAGATTGCATTAGAACGGTTAGTGATTCGACTAGTTTTTGAACCCATGTCATCATTGTTTCCTAGTGTTCACACTTTCCACTAGACTATGGTTGGATGGACTTTTGTTATGAAATTTTGCAACTTAACGAAAATAAATAGTTTAGTATTTATCCATTTTAATTAGCCTAGCTTATGAAATAGAGAAGGATAAATTATATGTTTAGTTTTTAAGACTTTATGTTTAGTTTTTGTTTAGGTTTTAAGACTTTACAAGGCATCCATTATGGTTTTGGATCATATGCATGATCCACAATTAATAAAAGCCTCTTTTAGGACCTAATATGTTGATTTTCTTCCTCTCATCGTTCCCACAACCCCAAGAACCATACCCAATGCACAAAACCTTGAAATGGTACTCATGCAACACTTATAGGAAAAAGATTCCTTTAGAGGGCTTGTGTAGTGATTTCGGATCATGTCCATGGTCCATAAACCGTAAAATTCTCTTTTAGTCCCCAAGATTGTGGTTTTTTTCCTCACACCATCTACAAGGCCACAAGAACCATCCATAGTCCATAAAAAATCAAAATGATGCACACATGACACGTGGGACAAATATTCATTTGTATGGGTGATGTGATGCTCTGAGAACCACCATTTATGCTCAAAACCTCATAACGATTCTTGTACAATACATGTACACCAAATACTGCCTTTATAGAGTGTCTACTATTTTTTTATATGAAGGAAATGTTTTGGGAGACGCTGTTTGGCTCTCAACCTTGAGGAGAGGAATCAACATAGTATGCAAGATTTTGATTCCTGGACTCAATATTGAATGTCTTTTCAAATATTGAAATCCAATTTTTGTTTAGCTAATCTATACAAGTTGATATTTGATCAAATAAAGCATATTATCTCAATCCTATGCTAAGAAAGTTGGGAGGTTTGCATATTATTATCAAATTTTCATGGGAGATTGAACTATTTTCTAAGTTTGATTTCTTCCCAACATCATTATTTTGCATTCAATTTTTCCACTAGGTTTGAAAATCGCATTACCAACATGGCAAAGGGATTTGGACCAATTTTGGCAATAAGGAAAACCTCATATGGAGGAAAACTTGAGTTTCTTGAATTACCATTGTGTTGGAATTATAGGGCATGAGGATGACCTTTGTCCCAATTCAAGCCCAAAACTCATGTGAATTTCCCATTTATCTATCTAGGAAAAATATAAGAAGAGGAAGACAATGCCACTCTTCAACTGAAAATTTCCACCGAAAGAGTCATTAGAACCTCAAGACCCATGGGCATATAAGGATGCAGGATAATGAAAGGGACTCCATGGGTTCAACTTCCATAAGGAACTGGAATTTTCTTTCTCTAAGAACCACGCTTGGGGAAAAAAATTTCATTAGATAAAATTTTCAAACAAAGGAGAAGGAAGAATAAGAAAAGGTTGACGGAACATGTTTTCTATGGAGTGACTTGACATTTAGCATTGCCATAAACAATTAGTTCTACTATGTATTGTTTGATGTTGTTGTTGTTTTTGTCCTAGGCCATAAGGTCCCTACCTATGAGGAATTGAGAGGACTTGAAACATGTTTTTTTCAACTTTTCACCTTATTTCCCAAGATTTCATTCCTAACTAATGCCCCCATTTATTAAATGTTTCAACTAGTTGAGTAAGTTTATACAAACTTTTCATTTCTTTTTCCTAAAGCCACTTCAAGTCATGCGGCATTTAATGCTTGCATGCCTAATTATTCTATTCGATGAGACACACTAGTTTCTATATTAATTCTCTCTTGGAGTTATTTTATCATGGATAGTCCTTTTAGAACATCATAATTAGGGAATATACTTCTAGGCAGGTCTTGGAGTTCTCTTAAGCATCAGCGAACTCATGAGCATATAATTTAGCATGTGATAGATGAGTTCTCTACCTCCTATTTTTATAAAGGTATGTATAGTCTCTATTCCACCTAATTTTTTATTTTCTTCAACACAACAAGATAAAAAGATATTATATTTATAGTTGTTTGAGTATTATTATATATCAATATAAATTTAAATTTATAGTATATAAAAATAAATTAAACAGAAACAAAACAATTCACATTTCTACCAAACCACACAAGACAGTTGGAATTTTGGTGCTTATGTAGAGATGAGGGGACTTTGATATTTGAGGTTTATGGCACTAATGCTAAGTGGAGGAAAGGATTTTGATTCAAGTGCAATAGACACCAATATACAATTTCACCTACAAGCATTTGGAATCCCCTTATGTGAAGGATTTCAAAGACAAAAAATAAATAACAATTTTTTTTTATCATTATTCAAATGGTGACCTAGGGCTTTGTATAATTTATTATTCTTGAGGGTTGTTTGCATTAGTAGAAAAAAATGAAAAAAGTTGAGATTTCCTCAATCCAGACGTCCTCAATCCCGGTATGCATGTACATAAATTGCAAAAATTTACATTTGTATTTAACCACAAAAGATGAAATGAATCTCTTGATTAGTAGGAGTTATCCAGTCATGGCCATCAACTAAAAGGTGGGGTGATTTAATGGATAATGCATGCAAAAGACTCCATTGATTGCAGGAATTATGACTGTTATTCTCTTAATACTCACAAATTTGTCTCGTAGTGTAGGCATATTGAATATGCAAGTGATGGAGAAGAAAAATGTGAGGGTGCAAGCGATTTCTTGGTGGAGGTCTGCAATAACATTATTGCACAAGGAAGACATTTGATTGATGGAGAGAGGGATTCTCTTGTTTCATGTAGGTGTTGATGTTTTTGGTGCATGCTAAATTTTCTTTAAAGAAATGTTTGCAAGTAATGATTTGAGGGATTCTTATGCTTGTTAGAATAATAAACCCATAGTTAGATACCTTAGACATTAATTAATCCATTTTTGTCTTATTTGCCTAATTTCCATGTTCCACCTTATGCAAGTTGTCATCTACACATCCATAGTGGTCAAACTTGCTAATTTTGACTCATGGAGCACTTGGGAAAGATCATGGAATCAAATCTTCTTTATTCCTGGCCTTCCTAGTGCCCTTCTGCTTTTTTTTCTTTATTGCCTGCTTTTTCAGTGCTTTAAGGCAATTGGGAAAGTTTGACTAGGTGAGCTTAACTAGTTTTTTGTCCTCCACATCCTCCACTCTTTTCTTCTATGAAAAGCATGTATGAGTTTTCCTTCCATTACCTTTTAGCTTTCCTAAGTGATTTTGCCAATTCGTGAGCTCCTTGACAGTTTTGGAAACTGCTTTATGCACCTATGGGGGATTTGCTTAATTTTAGTAAGCCTGCTTTTGACTAGATTCGAATTGCCTCCTCATGCATTCGAATAACTTATTTAATTATTTATTGTGGCAGCATATGATGTTATAGGTTTGTCTATTGTACACTGATTTAATACAGTTTAGTGTTCAGCTCCATATTCAGTCTCTTTTGTGAGTGATTTTGCATGTACAATTGATAATTGTTGTGAGTGTAATTGTTATATCACTGGGTTCAATTTCCACATGGTATCAGGGCCTTTTTATATCAATTTCTCTCCTTCCAATTTGTTTTGCAGGTTCGACATCAGTGACTGGAAGCCTTCTATTGACAGCCATGACAATTTTTGAGCTATGGATCAATCTCAGAAGATCATCTTGACTCCATTTAACTTATTTGAATGGAAAGAAGAGATGGAGATAATTTTGAGAGCGAAAGGCCTCTATAGAGTGACTATGGAAACAGAAGTAGAGCCCAATGCAGCTGCAGAGAAGATAAAATGGCACAACAGGAGGGATGAGGCCTATGGTCTCCTGTGTCTAAGCATATCCAGAGACCTCCTTTTCCATCTTGATGGATTGACATCACCGAATGAAGTATGGGAGAAGCTTGTTGATCTTTTTGGAAAGACAGATGAGAAGAGGGGACATCAAATCGAAAATGAACTGATCTCCCTGAGTCCAAATAGCTTTGAATCCCTGCAACTCTATTTCTCCAAGTTCAAAGCACTTGTTTTGTAGCTAAAACAATGTGGGATCGAAAAGAAGGATGAACAGCTAGTCTTGGACATACTCTCAAAGCTTGGCCCTGACTATTCAGTGTTTGTTTTGACCTTCTATGCCACAAATTTGACAGCTCGAACCTGGAAGATGCCTAGCCTTGCAGATTTCATGGAATCTCTCACACAAGAACAAGATAAACTGGTGATGATGGGCACCATCAAACCATCCAAAGACCAAGCTATGGTTGCTGGAGATTCGAGGGTGGATTCAAAAAGATAAAAGAAATCTAAAAAGCCACCTGAGCAAAAGAGAGACAAGAACAAGTCTCCGGAGGAGCCTCAAGGTTCCAAGAAGAACTACCAGAAGAAGATGAATAAAGGAGAAATGAGCAAGTGCGCATACTGCAGTAAGGGAAATCATACTGAGAGCTCCTGCATGAAGAAGCAAATAGACATGCCGACCCAACTCCTGGAGAAGAATGGCATCTCCCTTCCAGATAGCTCAAAGAAGAGAGAAGGAGGATCAAGTTCAGAAGACAGAGAGAGAGTTCATGCATTGGTTGCGGGCACATCAAGCTCACCTAGTTTCATTATTGATTCTGGAGCTTCAAGACATATGGTTTCGACCAAGGAGGTATTCACCTCACTTGACATGTCGAAAGGTCCACCAATAGTACTAGGAGATGACTCTCTCACTAAAATTTTTGGAAAAGGGAGGATTGATCTTGATTATGATTAGTTCAGCAATGTGTTGTATGTTCCTGGTCTTGCCTCCAACCTCTTATCAGTGTATCAGATGACCCACACAGGGTCTCCAAAGAAGGTCATATTCTCCCTTGATGAAGTTGGGATCATAGAGATCTCAAGTGGTAAATTCATTGCAAAAGGAGTTGCAAATCATACTTCTAAGGTATACATGTTCTCACACTTCCTACCCTACTCAAACCCCTTTGCTCTTCTGATTCATGCTAATGAGGCAAGAAATATTTGGCATGAAATATTTGGCCACCTAAATTACAAGTATCTTTCTGATCTTAGTGAAAAAGAGATGGTCATAGGGTTACCAAAGATAAAATTTTCCAAAGGAGTCTGCCAAGGTTGTATCCTAGGAAAACACCCAGAGCATAAATTTGAGAGAGCTAGTCATGAGAGAACCTTTGCACCCCTCAAGTTGATCCACAGTGATGTTTCTATCCCATTCCCTCATATGTCCATGATCCAGGCCAAATATGCATTGAATTTCATAGATGAATTTTCTAGGTATTGCTGGGTTTACTTCCTGAAACATAAGTCTGAAGTTTTTGGCCTCTTCAAAGTCTTTAAGGCTTTGGTTGAAAACTAGTCTGGGAGGAAACTCAAGGTCCTCAGATCTGACAATGGTGGTGAGTATGTCAAGTCTGATTTTATTCAATATTGTGCAGATGCAGGTATTTAGATGCAGCATTATATCCCTAACACACCACAGCGGAATGGTGTTGCTGAGAGGAAGAACAGATCACTGAAGGAGATGGCAACATGCATGATGGAGGCTAAGACTTTGCCACCAAAGTACTAGGCCGAAGCTATAAACTATGCAGCCTATATCCAAAATAGGGTGCCTCATAAACAGCTTGATGGTATGACTCCTTTCGAAGCATGGAGTGGGCACAAGCCAGATGTGACCCATTACAGGATTTTTGGCTCAAGGGCTTGGGCTAGAATTCCAACAAAAAAGAGAAAGGCTTTGCAGCCCCAAAGCCAAGAGTGTCTATTTGTTGGGTACTCTAAAGATTCAAAAGGGTACAAGCTGATAAATTTGAGCACAAACAAAGCCTTCATTGAAAGGTGTGTTTAGTTTCAAGAAGAACCCCTAGCAGCAGTGGAAGTTGGAGAAGCCTCTTCACCACCAGAACCTCTGAATGTAAGTGAAGAGATTGTTGAACATGCTGATTCTGATATGTATGATAGTGATGAATTTATTGTAGATCCTAATACTCCTACAAGGCCAAAATGGGCAGCCAAGACCATTCATGCAGTAGGAGAGCTAGCTGGAAATCCTAATGACCCTAGGAGGACTAGATCTCAATTTGAGAGTGCTCTGTGCATGAAGGATCCTATGTTTGCTGAGAAATTCTATCTGATGGTGGAATCAGATCCTCAGACATATGAAGATGCAGCAGCAGATCCAAGATGGCAAGCAGCCATGAAGGAAGAGTTCAGCTCACTCCAGAAGAGCAACACTTGGGAGCTGGTTGATCTCTCCCCAAGGAGGAAGCTAGTTCAGTGTAAGTGGGTGTACAAGACCAAATTTGCTGCTTATGGTTCACCTCTGAAGTACAAGGCTATATTGGTATCCAAGGGCTACTCATAGGTTCATGGAATAGATTACAATGAGACCTTTGCACCAGTGGCAAAGATGGACTCCATCAGGCTACCCTTAGCCATTGCAGCTTCAAAGCAATGGGAGGTACATCACATGGATGTAAAATGTGCCTTCCTAAATGGAGATCTCAATGAAGAGATATACATGCAGCAGCCTCAAGGATTTTCTACTAACCCATCTCTTGTGTGCAAGCTAAGGAAGTCATTGTATGGGCTAAAGCAAGCCCCCAGGGCTTGGTATGTTAAGATTGATAGCTTCTTGCTATCACTGAATTTTGTTCGATGCAAATCAGATCCAAATGTCTATTTGAAGTTGATTAATGGTTCATTAATGATCATTGTGTTATATGTTGATGACCTTCTCATTATAGGAAGCTCAAAGGATGAGATTGCTTCCTTGAAGGGTGCAATGAACCAAGCCTTCTCCATGACAGATTTGCGGCTCTTAAGCCAATTCTTGGGGCTTGAGATTGCTCAAACCAAAGCTGAAATCAAGGTGCACCAGTCCAAGTATGCCTTGGATTTTCTGAACAAATTCATAATGAAGGATTGCAAGCCAAGCAAGACTCCTTTCCTTTCAGGAGTGAAGCTTGAAGAAGCTGATTCTTCACCTATGGTAAACAATACACTGTATAGGAAATTGATTGGATGTTTGTTGTATCTTACACATACTAGACCTTATATTTCTTATGCAGTAAGTGTGGTTTCTAGATACATGGATCAGCCTCATGAGATCCATTGGAAAGCAACCAAAAGGATCCTTAACTTTGTTCAGGGAACAAGGACACATGGGATCTTCTATAAAGCTAAATCTGATCTTGATTTGATTGGTTTTACTGACAGTGATTGGGCAGGTGATAGCACAGATAGAAAGTCCACATCAGGATATGTGTTCATTCTTGCAGAAGGGCCAATCAGCTAGTCAAGCAAGAAACAGAGTGCCATTGCACTCTCATCTACAGAAGCAGAGTACAGAGGAGTTGTAAATGCAGCAACTCAATGTTTATGGCTGCAGGGGTTACTTGGAGAGTGTGGCTTCGAATCAAAATACTCAACTAATATCTACTGTGATAATCAGAGTACTATTCAAATTTGCAATGATCCAGTTCAGAAGCAGAGAACCAAACACATTGAGATCCATATGCACTACATCAGAGAGCTTGTGCATGATGGCACCATTCACCTACTCTTCTGTTCATCTTTAGAACAAGTAGCTGATATCTTCACCAAAGAATTTTGTGAGAAGACCTTCAGAAATCTCAAATCACTGCTGGGGATTGATGATCATGCTGTGAAGCATGAGTGATGACAAGATTTCCATATTTTGTTTTACAGTTCATGTTTAAGGGAGGATTTTTCCACTGGGTTTTTGCCTCTTTCCTTGGTTAAATGGACATGCAGTATGTAAAGGGTGACTAAGCCTTGTTGCTAGGCCCTATAATTTTCTGATATATTACTCATAAGTCAGGCTTAAGGGGGGGTGTTATAATAATCAACCCATTGTTAGCTATCTTAGACATTAATTAATCCATTTTTGTCTTATTTGCCTAGTTTCCATGTTCCACCTTATGCAAGTTGTCATCTACACATCCATAGTGGTCAAACTTGCTAATTTTGACTCATGGATTGCTTGGGAAATCTCATGGAATCAAATCTACTTTATTCCTGGCCTTCCTAGCACCCTTCTGCTTTTTCTGCTTTATTGCCTACTTTTTCAGTGCTTTAAGGCAATTGGAAAAGTTTGATTAGGTGAGGTTAACTAGTTTTTTGTCCTCCACATCCTCCACTCTTTTCTCCTATGAAAAGCATGTATGATTTGTCCTTCCATTAACTTTTAGCTTGCCTAAGTGCTTTTTCCAATTCCTGAGCTCCTTGACAGTTTTGGAAACTGCTTTATGCACCTATAGGGGATTTGCTTAATTTTAGTAAGCCTGCTTTTGACTAGATTTGAATTGCCTCCTTATGCATTCAAATCCCTTATGTAATTATTTATTGTGGAAGCCTATGATGTTACAAGGTTGGCTATTGTACATTGATTTAATACAGTTTAGTGTTCAGCTCCGTATTCAGTCTCTTTTGTGAGTTATTTTGCATGTACAATTGATAATTGTTGTGAGTGTAATTGTTCTATCACTGGGTTCAATTTCCACAATGCTTTGTTGAGGTTTGGGTGGGATATTCCTTGCCTTAGATACATGTAAATTCGGCAATCAAGGTAGATTTAGTTGGGAAAATAATTGGTCAGTGATACCCTAGTATGATTTGAACATCGGTGAACCAATATTTTTGACATTTGGTTGATTAAGCTTTCCTTGTAATAGCGTATCACAGATTTAAGATTCCAAATACCCATTTGGGCTTGTTTGCATCATTTACTGAACTTGTGAATTTGCATAGATCCCAATCAGGTGTAGAAAATTATTTTTTTATTCATGAAAAAGGTTTGGTGCATTTCAGATATGGGGTCATCTTTCTGAATCATATGAGCATTATGGAAAGAACCTAGTTGAGGACAATGTAATTAAACTATCAGACATAGAAGTGTGGAACCATTCTGGAAAGTGAAAAATACTCAGTGTTGGCTTACATTCTTACAATATTTGGTAGATCCTTCTTTGTTCGGTAAAGTTTTATTTAGCTAGATTTATGTTATGTAAGTGAATATTCTCTTTTGAGACTAATTTGTTTGTGATAGGAAAATTCAATTTAAAATATAGATTTAGCTAGATCTCTCTCATCTAGGACATCCAAAAGGTTAAGGAAAAAATAACATCTTAGAGGCGAAAGGCCCCAAGGTTTGACCATTCTAGAAACTGGAGGAGAACCATTTGATCTCAATGAAGCATTATTTAATCCTTCGGAATTATCTTCTAGTCTAAAGTCAGAATAGAGTAAAGTCTAAGGGTTTAAGGATTATGGTTCCTCAAAGTTTAGGTGTTAAGGAAAAGATTCCAGATCTTAAATGAATAAATTTAGAGTGTTTATTTCTTAAATAAGCCCAAATATGAAGTTATGTGTTTGGGTGTACTGGTTAGTTTGAGGTTATAGGCACACTTAACACTAATTGATTTGTTGATTTTGTATAACAGAGATCTGAATGCACATAATAGCGATCATAAAACACATATGCTAACTTAAAATATCATATGATAACTGAAAGTTAAAGTGATGGGAACCGTGCCTAATTATAGGGCTATGGAGTTATTAGTTGAATGATTTAGGGTTGAGGTGAAACTCTCCCTTTGTCCATAGGATATTCGCTGATGTAATGTCTCAGGTAGGGCTAGTTACTCTATTTGAAGGGCTACCATAGATAGGGTTTGAAGGTTAAGTATGGAACATTTAAATCCCTCTTGATATTTGGGTGAAATCATGCTTGAAGGATGATTTCATTAATGGTTCCATATGTGATTGTTATTTAATCATTCATGGTTGCATATAATTCTTGGGTTATTTTGTACTTGTTGTGAATCTTGTGATGAGAATATTTGGAATATCCCTCCTAATTTTGTTGGCTTATTGAGTTAGATCCACATGGTTGTTAGAGCATGTTTATAACAGTCTCAGTAGGCCTTCTTTCATGCAAGTTTGAACCTCCTTGATTGTTTATATCCACTCTTCCAACCATTGGATAGGCACAAGTTTAAACAATCCACCATCCTTAAAATTTGGAATATCATAAACATCCTTTTTCAGGGATCCTCCTCTTGTTCTAGACAAGAGCCATGTTAAAGTGAGAGGAAGAGTTGTAGAGACAATAGACAACCATCTTAAGTTTCCCTAGGGTTGCACTTTGTTAAAGGATTTGAATATCTTTGAGTGTATTTTTGGATGGTAAAATGAACCTTAATAATCCACATTGTTTTCCCATCACCAGTCTTAAATATGGATTGAATTTCATGTCTTGTGTAAACAAAGAAGCGTAACCCTGTTTTACAGATTAGGTTCCATCCAAAGTGTTTTTAGAACTGACTAGATTATCCTTAATTGGCCTCAGTTTAATAGTGATTAGTGCCAATTCCTTAATATACTCCTTCCATTATTATGCAAAATCTTCTTGAATACCAAGTTCTCCAAGAATCTCAAATATTCCTTGCATATAGATCTTTGAATAGTAGCTGCAAATTCATTTAGAAAGCATAGTTTTGGGTCACGCAGATAATCCTTTAGAGCCCCAGACAACTTGAAAATACCTATGAAACATAGCCAAGGTTCAAACCCAAGTCTAATACCATCGATCTACCACATTCCATGCCAACCAAGACCTAATGAAAGGGAAAGAAGGAACTAGTTTCTTCCAATAATTTGAGGAATTTTTACTATTTTTCTGCTGAATTCTTATCCAATCCTCCACTAACAATGGATCCATATATTTATGTCTCATCACTCTATGCCAAATTCCATTACGAGTACGTATTCTCCATAGTTTTTTTTGGCTACGAGTGCTTGTTGAAATATTTTGATATTTTTGGTCCTGTAACCCCCAAAAGCTTTGGATTTTGAAATGTGATCCTTGTTTACCAATGGGGGAGCATCCTTTTCCTTATTTCCATTACAGATAAGATAGATAAGATATGATAATTTTATTAATGTCCAATGAATGAACACAAAGGTAGGTCAATGTGACTAAAAGATACATCCAATGTGAATTGAATGTGGGAGTGTGAAGGAAGCTCCAGAGGAATTTAAAACAACATTTTAAAATATTCTTTTGAATTCTAGTGGAAATATAGGTAAGAGAATGCCAAAAAATTGGTGTATGCTTTGAAATGTCTTTTACTAAAGTAACTCTACCATGTAAGAATAACCACCTATTACTCCATGAGTTCATACAACAAGCATGTTCTCTATCTTTTTGTACAACCAAAACCAATTATGGAAATCATAAACATTTGGATTCAAGGAGAAGCTCATGTACTTGATTCCTTGGTCGAAATATACCTATGAGAAAGGAAGGATCCACTTTATAATTGTTTTCTTTTATGCCTTAATATATCATTGAAAGAGATGGGATATTTTAGGGTATTTACTTCCATTCCAATTGCATGCATGTACAAATCCAAAATTTCTTTATATCTCAGTGTGTTTCTGTAGGTGCCATTCCAAACAAAAGAACATTGTCACAAAGGTTGTGCAGAGAAGCATTTCCTATCATTTTGTATATATTTAATATTCAATTTCCTATAATTTTGTTACTTCTATTTGTTGGAGGAAAGGGAGACATTCTCAATAGTTCTTCCACTCCTTGCATACAAGATGCTATATGATGTTTATGAACTAAGTCGTGTTTTCCCAAGGAGCTATTCTGACACCATCACTTCAAAGTGTCGTGGATACCATCCTCTTAGTGACTTGAATGTCATATTGTGTTATTGTATTGTGGTGAAGTATTTTTCATAGATCTGTGTGAATTATAGGTGTTGGGATTATGCACTGGGAAGATATATTGCCCACGTAGACCAAGAAGGAGTTCTGCACTACATAAATCAACAATCTAAGTGACCAACACAGTCATCTTTTGCCTCTATTCATATCTCATTAAATACGTATGTTATTCTATAGGAAATGAAACAGTCAAGAAGTTGATTTCCCTATCTTTCATTTGGAAATGAAACAGTCAAGCCACCTTGAATAAATATTCCATTTACACCTCCACCCCCTGAATATACATCAAGTGGACAATCCATATTTAAGTGTTGAGTTGATTAGTAAATTATTTCATATCACCATCAATACCTATCATGATGTATATCAATTCTCTGAATTCCAAATTTCTCTTTAACTCCAACAATTTATTACGATCACTGATACATAGGAAAAATAAAAAATTGAGAATTGTTCCACATGAATCCATGCAGAGGGATGCTTGTATCTGTTTGTGATGTTAATGAGTTCTTCTAGTTTTAATTGCTAGATAAAACAATGTTGGTAATAACAATTATGAACAACTTTCACACATATCACCACCCAATGTACCTATCATGTTGTACATCAATTCTCTGAATTCCAACTTTCTCTTTAACTCCAACAATTTATTATGATTGTTGATACAAAGGAAAAATAAAAATTTAGAATTGTTCCACATGAATACATGTAGAGGGATGTGTGTATCTATTTTCCATGTTAATGAGTTGTTCCAATTTTAATTCCTAGAGAAAACTCTGTTGGAAACAAAAAATATGAAAAGATTGCACAATTCAACTCTCAAATTGAACTAAACATATAACAATTTAAACCATTAATAAAGCCATTGTCAAATGTCTGCAAGATCTTTTTTGTGTTTTGTTTTAAGATAATTAAAGGGATCGTATACATTACATCAGTGGACCAGAAATTAATGACTACTATTAATAATTCCAAGGATTACATTTCCCATAAATCCTTTGAGTTTATAAGATTGCATTGAGGATTAAGGACAATTATTATTTGATGTTAGAAGATGGAACCTGCATATATTTTTAAATCAAAATTTCATAGACCACGTTGTAGAATGCACCAATATCCATCAGAGCAATGTCTTGTTAGAGATTAAAAGATTTAAATTGTACTACTTGGGTTTTAATAGTTTGGGGGATGAGAATAAGAAGTCCGAGGAGATCTTTATTGTAATTTTTGAGTTTTGTTGGTCTCATAACGTAATATGGCATGAAATTGTAGATCATCTTTTAATCATATTCATAAGACAAAACATCTATCATGTGTAAGCATAACCCAACAAGTAACCTTGAGAAATTAGTCATTCTTAGACAACTCTAACAACATGATTCCATGGGAAATCAGGTCTACGGGACTAGGAATATTAAGAAGGGGTATTTAAAGGGGGTTTGTCTTCTCATTATGCATGGTTCCCTGCCATAGTAGTAAGTCTCATGCAAGTGTTCCCTTTCCATTTCAAAATTTCTTTGTTGGATAACTTATGAATTATATCAAGTTAGTGATCCTTTAGACCAGGTGAATCTTTTGTCAATATTAGCATTCTTGAATGAACACTTGCTTCTTTTCTAAACAAATATAAGATTTATTTTCTAATAAATTGGCAAGCTAATAAAAAAATGGACCAAGGAATTTTTCCACCCAACAGGGAGGCCTTTCCAGAGATATGGTAAGGGAGGAATTGATTACAGTGTTTATACAACAGTGCATGTTTGATTCAGAAAAAATCATAGAACCCACAAACAGGTTTGATAATTCCATTCCTTATACATATTAGGGTAAACATCACCAGTGAAAAATATGATCCTTTTTCATTATATCACAATAAGATTTGAACCCGAAATCCTACGATAGAACCCGATGACATCCAATGCAATGTACGGATGTGTCGAATTGCAATGATGAAAAGTACTGTACCTTTCGAATTATTTTAGTGCCGTCAAATTTTTGACATCGTTAGCTTAGGTTTTTCAACAGAGGTATTGTTGTTGGTTATGAGAGGTGTCATGTCGAATTTGCGACGGACATATCGATGGCGCTATCATCGGATATCCGAAAAAAGAGTGTTGAATATGTGATGATGATGTCGTTGGATTTTTGACGTTTACATGCTGTTTTTGGAAATAATATAAATACATATTTCAAATAGTTTGACCCATATTTCCAAAGGTAACTATTTTCACATCATCGGATATTCAACGATTGTGCAATTATAAATTTAAACATTTTTAAAAATTCTGACATGTTTTCTATAGAAGTGACGGACGGTTTGAAAAAAAAAATTATTCCTTGATGGACAGTTTCAGGAATTGTTTTATGCTTCAACGGGCGTTTGTGGGATTTTTTTTTTCTTCGATAGACAGTTTACGGGGATTTTTTTATTCTTCGACAAACCTCTATTTGAGAAAGTTGTGATGCATGGAACTTGATTTTTTAAGATTGTCGATAGTATTCATTCACGAAGTTTGTGGCAAAATGTCAAATAGAAATATTCCTTATCCAAATGAAAACAATCGGCAATGCTTGCTAGACTATGGGATGCAGCAAAACAAATGGGTGATGGAAAATGTTATTGTCCATGTACTCAATGCACAGGATTTAAGAGGAGAATAATATTGATCTCAATAACCACAAAAAATTGCAGGAAACATGGACACACTGAGGGGGGGAATGAATATCATCCATTTGTAGGTTTAGCATTATAAAGTTTTTTATATTCTTTTCTTTGGTAAATGTATGTATTATTTTAATATTTCCTATATTAATGTATATCTATTAATTTTTCCATGTATTTATAAAGGAAAGATACCCTACGGCATATCATCAAGAGGAAGAGCTTTTAGAACAAGTTCTTGATCAAGATCATGGAGCATCTATGTTTAATGGAGAACAAGTGAATGATCATATTTAACAAGATGATCATACTGATAACATAGTTGAAGATGATGGTACAAATACATTGATCCATGATTCATTTAATGTTAGAATGGATGATGACGATGACGATGACGATGATAATGAAAATAGTGATGACTTTGATAATGAAAACGATATACCTCTTCTCAATAAGGCATATGAACCCCTTTATGAAGGCTCCAAAATAAATCTTCTCTTTGCTGTATTGTTGATAATGAACTTGAAGGTTATGAATGGTCTTTCAAACATACCAATCCAACAGATGCTAAGGTATGTAAAATAATCTATCACATAGATACGATCGTGATAAATTTTATTTGTATTCCTATAGTAATTGTATTGTTAATTCATTATTGATCATCATATGTATGAAGTGTGTTTCATTAATGTTATTTATTTATTACATTAACTATAATTTTTTTTGATGTAGCTTGATAGCTGAATTTTTGTTACCACCATCAAATATTTTACCTCGCACATATCGAGATTTATCTTCCATCACGAAAGAGATTGGAATGCATCATGAAGCAATTCATGCATGCCCCGATGACCATGTTATATATTATAATCAGCATGAGTTTGAAACACAATGTCTGGAATGTCATATAAGTAGATATCAAATAGATCAAAGAAGAACATCATCCTACCATGGTTGAAATAGAAGGTAATATCTTAAACACTTTTATTTCAATACCGGTTGACCCCAGTGTTTTCCGGAGCTATGTCTCGCCTAAAATTGTTGATGTATGTAAACTAGGAAAAGTTAAACGTGATAAACCTTGGCTGGTGCAATTATCCACAAGTATGAAATGAAAAGTTTCAGAAATAGTTAAAGATTATGAAGTAAACCTCAATGGTTTTCCTACTAGGGTAAACCTGAACATCCTACCCTTAGGATCATATGATATACTTATTGGCATGGACTGGTTGGAACAACACCATGTCATGCTCAATTGCTTACATAAGTCAATCTTGTGTACAGATATCCAAGGAAATCAAATGAAGATTCAAGGCATACCTAAGAAAGTTTCTGTAAGGAAGATATCCACTTTACAAGCAAAGAAGTGCATTAGGAAAGGTTGCAAACTGTTTGCAGTAAACATCCAAGACATAGAAGTTGGAAGAGAACAAAACATTGAGGACTTTCTAGTTCTTGTATAGTTCAAGGATGCATTTCCTGAGGAAATCCCAGGATTACCACCAAAAAGATACCTATACGTTTCCATAGAATTGACACCAAGATCAGTTTCAGCTTCAAAAGCCCCTTACCGTATGAGTGCACCAGAGTTAGAGGAACTCAAACTGCAGTTGCAGGAGTTGATTGAGAAAGGATATATCCGATAAAGTGTGTCTCCTTAGGGAGCACCGACACTTTTCGTAAAGAAGAAGGATGCTACGATGCATATGTGCATCGATTATCGTCTGCTTAACAAAATGACTATCAAGAACCGATACCCACTCCCTAGGATCGATGACTTGTTTGATCAAGTAGGAGGAGCCAAGATATTTTCCAAGATCAACCTGTGATCTGGATACCATCAGGTATGGATTTGCGATGAGGATATTCAAAAAACCACCTTTCATACAAGGTACAGTCACTAAGAGTTTGTAGTGATGCCATTTGGGTTTACCAATGCACCCACGAACTTTATGTGTATGATGAACAATATATTTAGTAAATACCTGGATAAATTTGTTTTGGTATTTATAGACGACATCCTAGTTTAATATAAGAGTAAATATGAGCACGAGGAACACCTGCGCATAGTGCTACAGGTGTTACGGGAACATAAAATCTACACCAAGTTTAGCAAATGCAATTTTTACAAACCACAGATACAGTACTTGGGTCACATCATCTCCAAGATGGGGATAGCCACTACTAGATTTCGATCCAAAATCCGACGGTTTTTTTCGATGGCGCGTGGATTTTTTATTTTAACAGTGCCAAAAATTAGGAAGATAATTTTTTTTTTTGAAATGGTGGTGATCAGCGTCGCTTAAGTGACGGCTAGTCTTGATAAGCGTCGCTTAAGCGATGGCTAGGCTTGCAAGTGTCACTTAAGCAACGGCTATCCTCCTAAGCGTCGCTTAAGCGACGACGCTTAAATTACTCATTCATTTAATAATGTCTTATCAATCATTTAATAATTTGTCGTAATTGGTTAATTAT